>VWZX01000418.1:206197-234717 GCA_013399015.1 Galbula dea
CATCCTTGCAGCTAAACTGAGGAAGTGTGGTCTGGCTGATTGGGTAGTGAGGGGGATTGTGAACTGGTTGAAGGACAGAAGCCAGAGAGTTGTGGGCAATGGGATGGAGTCTAGTTGGAGGCCTGTGTCTAGTGGAGCAGCACTGCAGCTCAGGTCTCCCCAGAGCAGAGCAGAGGCACAATCCTCTCCCTTCGCTTGCTGGCCACACTGCTGGGGGTGCAGCCCAGGAGATGGTTGGCTTCTGGGCTGTGAGCACACACTGCCAGCTTTTGTCCACCTTTTTCCCCAACAGTCTTCCCAAGTTCTTCTCCCCAGGGCTGCTCTCCATCCCTTCATCTCTAGCCTGGATTGATACCAGGGACTTCCCTGACCCAGATGCAGGACCTCTCAATCCCTCCATCTCCCAGTACTGCCCCTGGGATGCTTCCTCTTGAACATCCTTGATAAAGCATAAAGCAGAGTTAGGGCTAACCCATGGCTCCCCTTTTGGGGTGCTCACTGCAGTGCCCATTGCTGATTAGCAACAGGAGGGACAGTGGACTGAAAGGGAATGTGTTTGTCAGAAGTTACCAGGTCCAGCAAAGGAGCACAAACCAGGTATCTTGAGATATTCAGGGATCTCTAGTTGAAAACTCTAAACCCAAATCTTGCAGTACCTTCACCTCTCTCTGGAGGAAACCAGAACTTAGGAGGAACTGAACTCCTCTATGTTTAAGGACTTTAATACCACCTACACCTGAGATATGATCATCACCGTACACAAAGATCCCTAAAGCAGATGTCCAGGCATGGATAGCAAGTTGGTTGACATCTAATCCTTATAATAAGATAAAAGACTAACAAGTCACAGTCTGTAATCTGCTTTATATGCTTAGTCTGCACCAAGTTGGCATGAATCACGTAATGACACAGAGACCAGCTGCCCGACAGAGACTTCTCAGCATGCTGCCTGTGCTGGGGCCACTGCCAAAATGCCAGTGTCACCCAACCCAGGGTGTCAATAAAGAGGCTCAACAAGCAGAGAAACATAGAATCAGAGAATTCTTTTGGTTGGAAAAGATCTTTAAGGTCATTGAGTCCAACAGTTAACCCAACACTGCCAAGTCACCACTAAACCATGGCCCTCAGCACCACAGCTGCAAGTGTTTTAAATCTCTCCAGGGATGATGACTCCACCACTGCCCTGGGCAGCCTGGGCCAAAAGGGTTTAACAAGACTCTTTGTCAGTGGTGCCCAGTGGTAGGACAAGGGGCAATGGGCACCAAATGGAACCCAGGAGCTTCCATTTGTACAGGAGAAACCTCTTTGCTGTGAGAGTACCAGAGCACTGGGACAATTTGCCTAGAGAGGTTGTGGAGTCTCCTTCTCTGGAGAGATTCCAACTCCACCTGGATGTGATCATGGGCAGCCTGCTGTGGGTGACCCTGCTTGAGCACAGGGCTTGGACTAGATGATCTCCAGAGGTCCCTTCCAACCTCTACCATGCTGGGATTCTGGGATCTCTAAAGTACAGAGTTCAGGTAGAACTGCTTAAGTCTTCTCCAGATTTAGGCACCTGCATCAAAATTCAGTTATGAAAAGGTCCAGCAACAATCAAACCCCAACACACAGCAAGAGCTCAGCCCATCTTTCCAACCACCTGGCCTCAGCTGTTTAGATGTGGGTTTAAATGACTCCCTTAAGGCATCCCAGTTGGAAAATACATGTCTCTTCCTTCCTTATCCTCCAGTCCAATGAAGTTCACCTGTTCCTGTGTTCCTCTACAACTTCAGCACAGGACAGGATGAACACAGAGATGCCTCTCTCTGCTGAAGATTTATTCCCCAGAAATGCCATCCCAGGTCAGCTGCTGGAGAGGCAGAGGCAGCCTGTGACAGGCTCCAGAGCTACCCTGACATAACACTGAGAGCCTTTTTTCTGCCATATAGGATTTATCATCCAAGGTTTTTCTAGGAGCAAGAGATGCTTCCTATAAAAGGCAACCACAGTGTAAATTCTTCACCTACCAACCCAGCCACCTCCTTCCAAAGTCTCCTGGGGTAGGACATCCAGTGTCCCTCTCACATTCCCTCTCACTGGGGACTTTAGAATAAATAAATTATAAATACTTCTGTGACCCAGCATGTCCCTTCTGCTCTGGGACACTAGGGACATAAACAGAGAAGCATCCTAACAGCCCAAAGATCTATTTATCTGTGCCTGCAAGGGATGATAGTAAATTCAACCTGAAGAGACCCCACAGTGAGACCCAGGGAGAGGCTCCAGCCCAGCCCTAGCCAGAAGACATCACATCCTGCCCCATGAGCAGCCAACATCAGTTTTCACATTTCTTGTCTAAGCCTCCAAAATCTACCCCACTCCTCTCTGCTCCCTACACTGAAGACCTCTAGGACATCACCTTTCAGTGAGATGACACCCTCTTCTCCTTGGAGCCTCTCTGGGGCTGGGCAGAGAGGAACATCACATGGTCAAACCCTCCACCACCACCTCCCTCATACTACCTGCCCACTGTCTTCTCCAGGCAAGGTCTTCCAAAGTCACTGCAAGTGCACAACATGCCTGGGGAAGGAGGTTCCTTCAGGAATGCTTCGACCTCACATTGCAGCTGGGGCAGGACAACTCTCCCACTTCTTATCTGCTTCTTAACCAGCAGGTCAGGTGAAACCCTCTGCACACTTTGAGTCTGTCTGGGCTCTGAACTCCTGCCTACCAGCATGGCTCTGGGCAACACACAGCCAGCTCACCTTCCAGCACCTTCTTTTCATGAGCTCATTCAGCAGCAATGTTTTCTCTCTCCTCCAAACTTTGTCCACTTCCAACACCAAGTAACCAGCCATGTGTTTTCCTAAAGGGGTGAGAGCACCTCAGGGAAGGAAAGGAGCAGTTTCTTGCTGGCAGCCAGGTTTTGTATCCAGTAAACCACAGGAACAGTTACTATGGCAAAGGAATGCAGTTGAGCTGAACCATGATTCTCTGTATCCAGGTACTGCTGCATCTCCAACAGCACAGATCACAGAACCCTTTTGGCTGGAAGAGAGCTTTAAGATCATCAAGTCCAACCACTTACCCTACACTGGCAAGTCACCACATCCCCATGGCTTTCCAATCCCTCCTGGGATGGTGACTCCATCACTACCCTAGGCAGCCTGGGCCAGGGCTTGACAACCCTTTTGGGGAAGAAATTCTCTCTAATGTCCAACCTAAACTTCCCCTGGCACAACTTGAGGCCATTTCCTCATGTCCTATCACTTGTTACCTGTGAGAAAAGACCCACCCCCACCTCACATTGTGAAACATCACATGTCTGGTTTGGATTTGCTGCTCCAAAGCTGGTATCCATACAGATGCCAAAACATCAAGCACAGCAATGTCAACTATTATATCCTGGATCTGACCCCTTCCTAATTAAAATGCAAACTTTGAGAACCCCATTGAGCAACTGCTGCTGGAGCTAGCCTTGGGCTTCTCAGATACTGATGCATCCTTTGCTGGCTGAGCATTTTAGATATTTCACCATCACTCCAGGTCTAGTTTCTGGTACCTAGTGATGCAGAAAAGTCCAAGTGACAGGAAGAGAAGCCCAACAGCTGCCATGTTGCAGAACCACCCATGAGCCTGGCATGCAATGGAGCAGGGGAACATCAGAGTGCATCAAAACAGAGACATTAAAGTAAACAGAGAAATAAGGGGTGGGGGGGAAATGAGAGAGCCAGGAGACAAGTGCAAATGGCCAAAGAATCTGACCCCAGACAGTTGCCTTGACACAGTGATCCAGCAGGGAAGGGAGAAGAATAACCAGAAAGCCAGAAATCCCTCATTCTCACCCAGGCAATGATTTATTACATAGCTTCCTTCACTGCAATGAGGAATTTTTTCAGGCTGGGAGGTGGATTTGGTTTTTAATTTTTAAACAAACCCAAAGCCTCATCACCTTCAGAAACACAAAAGTCTCTTGTTGTGTCAAATCTGTGCTTGAGGTTGGAGCAGCTTCCCACCAGATGGGCTTCCTTGCCCAAGGGGAAGATGTTACCTTTGGTTTGTGAGGGATGGTGCCAAAAAAACAGAAAGGAAAAATGATTACACAACTAAGAAAACCACTGTCTGAACTCCAGGGGGTAAATGGAGGTGAGTCTATAGATCATCTGATGGATAACTACTGGAAGGGGTGCAGGGAAGGCTTCAAAGATGCTAAGGGGCTTGGAGCATTTCTCTGAGGAGGAAAGGCTGAGAGCCCTGGGGCTGCTTAGCCTGGAGAAGAGCAGCCCCAGAGGGGAGCTGCTCAATGCTGGGCAAGAGCTAAAGGCTGGGGGCAAGAGCCTAGGGCCAGACTCTGCTCAGTGGTGGCCAGAGACAGGCCAAGGGGCACTGGGCACACACTGGAACCCAGGAGGTTCCATCTAAACAGGAGGAGAAACTTGTTTGGTGTGAAGATAGCAGAGCCCTGGCCCAGGCTGGCCAAAGAGATTGTGGATTCTCCTTCTGGGGAGAGATTCCAAACCCTCCTGGACATAATGCTGGGCAACCTGCTGGTTGTGGGTGCCCCTGCTTTAGCAGTGGGGTTAGACTAGATGATCTTCAGAAGTCCCTTCCAACCTTTACCATTCTGTGATTCTGTGAATCTTGGGAAGAGTTTGATCTCCACCTATCCAGGGCTGGGCATCATCTGCCTGTGTGGCTTTGGCCAGTGCAGCAAAGTGGTAGGTCCACAGGGAGCTGGAGCCCATCCCTGCCATGCAGCAGCATCCATTGGCTTAGTGAGACCCTTGGTGGATACTGCTGGAGTCTGTGCTGGGTCATGTCACTTCCCAGGGCAGCTACTGGGAGCCCAGTGCAAATCCTGGGTCTGACTGGATATCACATTTGCTCTCCTAACTGTTATGGGAAACTACATGGGAGAATGTGCAGGAGATCCTTGTAGGCTGAAAACTGTATTTAGGGTCTTGCATCTTCCCAAACTGTGAGAGCTGTCTTAGATGATGTCCTTTGCCCAAAGCATTCTTAGGGATGTGACTTTAATTCAGATTATTCCTCTGGTTGGAGTGAGAATCACTTCTCTATAATGAAATCACTTTGCTGGATGGAAACCCACTGTTGAGACACTGTGCCCCTTCCTGGGGCAGGAGAAAGCTTTGGTAACCAACTCAGCCCTGGGTCAAAAGCCCATCCCTGAATTTGTGAGGGTTGCAAACCTTGCTGGGCTGTGTCCTTCTTTCCCAAGCAGAAGGTTCAACAAGTAGGTAGGGACATGGAAGGTGATGCTTGTGGCTTTTTCCCTGTCTTTGCAATTGCCTGCAGATCTTACATTGGTATATTTCAATCTGGAAGAAGCCAGCAGCAGGGACGGCACTCCTGGAAACCTCAGTTCTTGTGACACAGAATCACAGAACCACAGAATCATTAGGGTTGGAAAGGACCCTCAAGATCATCTAGTCCAACCGATAGCCCTACACTACTCTTATCCCTAAATCATCCCCTGAAGAAACACATCTATCCTCTTCTTAAAAACCTCCAGGGATGGTGACTCCACCACCTCCCTGGGAAGCCTATTCCAATATCTCACCACTCTTTCAGTAAAGAAATTCTTCCTAATATCCAATCTAAACCTGCCCTGGCACAACTTAAGCCCATTCCCTCTAGTCCTGTCACTAGTCACAAGGGAGAAGAGGCCAACACCCGCCTCCCTAGAATGGCCTTTCAAGTAGCTGAAGAGAGCGATAAGGTCTCCCCTCAGCCTCCTCCAGACTAAACAAGCCCAGCTCCCTAAGCCTCTCGTCATAAGGCCTGTTCTCCAGACCCCTGATTAGCTTAGTTGCCCTTCTCTGCACCCTCTCCACTACCTCAATGTCCTTCCTANGCAGAGCCTGCCTACCCTCAAGCAGATTGACACTCCCACCCAGCTTAGTGCCATCTGCAAACTTACTAAGGGTGCACTCTATCCCCTCATCCAAGTCATCAATAAAGATGTTGAAGAGGAGAGGCCCCAACACTGACCCCTGAGGGACACCGCTCGTGACCAACCGCCAACCGGACTTGACTCCATTGAGCACAACCCTCTGGACTTGGCCATCCAACCAGTTTTTGATCCAGCCAAGCATGTGCTGATCCAAGCCACCAGCAGCCAGCTTCTCTAGGAGAATGCTGTGGGAAGCTGTGGCAAACCCCTTGCTAAAGTCAAGGTAGACAACATCCACAGCCCCTCCTTCATCTAATAAGCGAGTCACCCCATCATAGAAGGAGATCAGGTTAGTCAGACAGGACCTGCCTTTTGTGAAGCCATGCTGACTGGACCCAATCCCCTGCTCTTTGTCCAGCCCTGTGCCTTGGTGGAGCTGCCTGTGTAGTGTTCAGCACCAACCCCATGGGGTTCCTTCTCCCCCTGTGCTTTCCCAGGGCTTTGTTTGCTTCCCCACCTCTTCACTTATTATTAATAGACCAGAAGCATGGTGAGGAAGGGAATTCTTTTCCAGAAATTCCAATTTCCCCAACTCTTGTTCTTTTCCACTATAATACTGAGAAGATCTCATCAATGACTGTGCTGTGGCCACTGCCAGGGAACTGATAAGGTCCACAACTGGTGCTACTGGGGTGGCTGTGATCTAAAAGCCAATGTGCTGCTTATTTTATGACTTGAACATTTGAATGTGGTGGAGGAGTGGGAGGGGTTTGGAAATTTGGTTTGCTTGTGGGTGTTGTTGAGTGGGGATTTTTAGGGCTTTTTTTTTAGCACTGAAGGGGATTAAAGATTCAGGAGATCTCTGGATATACTTCTCTGGTGCCTGGTGTCTTTCAGATGAGTTTAACCAGCTCAGAGAGGGATATAATAACTTTTTTATTTTCCCTTTCCTCTGCAAAATGGCTGAGGTTTACTAGATGACTTTTAGTTCCAGCTGAGCACCTCCAGCTAGGCAGAAGACACAGGAGGTTCCCTATGAACAAGCCAACCTTGGGGCTGAAGGATTTGCCTCTCCTTGAAATCTATTCCTTGCCTTGCTTGTGTAACCCAAGTCCAAAAGTCACAGGATCATTCCCTGTGCTAGGATTATTCCCTTTGGTCAGAGCAGCTTTTCTCCATTCCTAAGGGTGCAGAAGGTGGCTGATACTGCAAAAAGCATCTTGCTTCCTCATTCCCACTTCTTCAGTTCCAGTTTGCGTCTGTTGTTCCTTGTCCTGCTGCTGAGCACCACTGAAAAGAGTCTGGCCTTATCCTCTTGACCCTACCCTCCAGATACTGATCAAGATTGAGAAAATTCCTCCTCAGTCTTCTCTTCTCCAGGCTAAGCAGCCCCAGGGCTCTCAGCCTCTCCTCCTCACAGAGATGCTCCAGTTCCCTCAGCATGTTGAGAGCTCCCACTCTCTCCTATAGTTCCTTGTCTCTCTCTTGAAGTGGAGAGCCCAGAACTGGACACACTACTCCAGCTGTGGTGTCCCTAGGGCAGAGCAGAGTGGAAGGAGAAGCTCTCTTGACCTGCTGATCATCCCAAGTTTTTGCCCAAGCAGCATGGATCAAGCCTACAAGATTAACCCTCCTCTCAAATTCATCCCCAGCTTTTAGCTCATTCCAGCAGCCCAGGAGACAGCTTGAACCAATTCACCAGCACAACCAGCCCTGCAAATACCAAGCAAATCACCTCCCCAGCTAGGAATTTTCAGGAGTTACTGGCCAGTCACCAGCCTCCTTTTTAAGGCCTGAAGTGGATTTTTTTCCACAATCACTCCCAGACTACTGCTCTACTCACTGGATGCTCTGCCGCAGCCATGCAAGTCTCCCCCAAAGCCTTTCCCAGGTGGCCTCACTCCTCCTTTGGCTATTCCCCTCCCTAAATCACAGTTAAGGGTGATAAGAAGCCAGCAATGGAGATGGGAAGAAGAGCAGCCTGCCAAACCCCAGGGGGGGAAAGCTGCTGCAAGTATTTGTGCAGTGACATTTACGGCCCAGGGGACTGCTGGGTTTGATTAATGAGAGGTAAATGAAGCAGCTTAGCTTGGCTGAGCCCCCACAGGCAGGAGGAGGACAGGGAGGTTTTCATCAAAACCAAGCAAAAAGAGAAGCAGGTACTTCCAGGACGTGACAGCTGACCTATTTTGAAATGAAGATGAGATCAAGTGAGCTTTGGGAGTGTCTGTTTACCTCCACCAGCAGTAGCAACAGTCTAGGCTACTGGCCCAGACCAAGACAAGCTGAAGTTCAGCCTTGTGATCCACCACCCCTATGGCCCAACATGCCCTGCTGACAGTGTCCTTGACACCAGTCTCTTCTGCAAACCCCAGGTCTTGGATGCTCTGCTGACCCATGTGCACCACATGCCTCACAGGTGATTGGGATGTAGAGCTGGGTCCTCCAGCTAGCCACCATACCTCACTTGCCTCTCTTTTAAAACACAACAAGCCCTGGTAGGACTCACCTTAAATGCCTGGCTCTCACTTCTAGCTTGAGAAGGAGGAAAGAGGTCTTGCAGCTTCAAGGTGCTACTGCAGGGAAGGCATCTAGAGCATCATCTGATGAACATCAGAAGCTTTTCAGAATGCCTCAGGGGTGACTGCCCTGAGTAAATACTCAGCAGCTCAGGAAACCAGACCAAGAAGGCACTTGGAGAAGGTTTTTCTCCCCAAATACACCTTGGTCTGGGAGAGTGCCAGAAACATTTATTTTGCTAAGTTTTCCTCCTAGCCCAAAAGAAGATACTGCTCCTACAGGGCTGGAGGATGACTGGAGGACCCAGGGCCACCTGCAGATATCAAAGACCAATAGGATCCATCTTTCAGGACAACTATGTCCACACCAACACCCCACTTGCAGTAGACAACCCACAAGCCATGCCTAGGACTGACTCTCCCACAGCAACTGAAGGACCTGCAGGCATGAGGAGAACCCAGAAACACATCCATAAACGAGTTTTAGACCATTTTTTTGTTCTTTTGTTGAAGGGTCCTTCATGTTCATCACAAAGGTCCTCCCATGATGACCTCCACCATGCAGCAGCCTCACTGAATATGGCTGCAGGGACCAAAGGAGCTGATGCCAGGTAACACCAGGAAAAGTCCTTTCCTGCAACTCCCTGCACACACCAACCTCTGCTTGCACCCATGGGATAAACAGCCCCAAAGTTAATCATAACAAGACCATGGGGGGAGGACTCTAGCTGCAGCAAAGGGGAGCAGCATCAGCAGAAACATCATCTGACATTCATGTACCTTTCACCTAGAAGAGCTCAAACTATTTAGGTTTGGGGGGAAAAAAGAAAGAAAAAAAAAAGGGGTAAAGGAGAATTTGATTAATCAAGACAGTGTATGATGCTATCCACCATATCCTGGGCTGCATCCCCAGCAGCATGGCCTGCAGGTCAGGAATGGGATTGTGCCTCTGTTCTGCTCTACTCTGGGGAGACCTCAGCTGCAGTTCTGGGGCCAGCTCTGGAGCCCTCAGCACAGGAGAGACATGGACCTGGTGGAGCAGGACCAGAGGAGGCCACAAAAGTGATCAGAGCAAGGGCTGGAAGCCCTCTGCTGTGAGGACAGGCTGAGAGAATTGGGGTTGTTGAGCCTGGAGAAGAGAAGGCTTCAGAAAGACCTTCTTGTGACCTTTCAGGACTTCAAGAGGCCTAGAACAAGACAACAATAGACTTTTTATCAGGGCCTGTTGGGACAGGACAAGGGCTGGTGGTTTGAAACTAGAAGAGGGAGATTAGACTAGACAGAAGAAATAGTTTATGGTGAGGCTGGTAAGACACTGGCACAGGTTGCCCAGAGAAGTGGGAGATACCTCAACCCTGGCACCATTCTAGGTCAGGTTCTTTGGGGCTGTGAGCAACCTGCTCTAGTTGAAGATGTCCATGCTGATTGCAGGGGATTGTACTAGATGACCTTGAAAGGTCCTTTCTAACCCAAACACATTCTATGAGTCTATGTTTCCATACCCAGATGGTCTCTCACAGTGAAGGACCTTGCAGGTAGAAGCCCATCATTGCCAGATCTCAGGTGCCTGCACAGTGCTGGTCAGCTGAAGGCATCTGAGGTATCTTTATAATCCACCAATGAAGTAGCTAAGCTTAATAAGGGACTGGAAAAGGCACTTCTGGAATAAACTACACAACATGAATGACCAAGAAAATAAGCTCTGCACCTAGCCTTGAATTCCTGCAAGCACTTGGAGAGACTTCAGAGGTAGATGCAACCTATGTCAAAACAACCATAAAACCTTGGCTTGGGTCAGGCTTTCTCCACTCCCACTACAGCTTTCTTCAGGGCTTTTCTCTCCTGGAGGGACCTTGAAGAACCTTTGTGCTTGCTGAGGACCTCAAGTCTATGGGGATGCCCTGCTGCTGGTGAGCATCCTCACC
The DNA here is from genome assembly GCA_013399015.1 of Galbula dea. Taxonomy (NCBI): domain Eukaryota; kingdom Metazoa; phylum Chordata; class Aves; order Piciformes; family Galbulidae; genus Galbula; species Galbula dea. The sequence goes on from VWZX01000418.1 coordinate 216,535, forward strand.
TGTCCATGACATCCAGAAGTAGTTCAATGCCTTCCAGCACCAGGAACCAGAGGTGGCACCTGGTACTCAAGCCCCATGTGTACCCTCCTCCAGCTTGAGATGAAGGTCATGTTCCTCCCCTGCCACCATCATCCAAGGAACTGAATCTATCTTTGCAGAAGCCAAAGGCTGAACTTATCAAATCCATCATCACTTGTTTGTCAGCAGCCCAGGTTTGGCTTGGTGCATTTTAAATAGTTTTGGTCAAGTCACTGAAGCTAAAATGCTGTGAAGAAAACACTGGGAAAAGTTCATTATTCATATTACCTGTTTTAATGAAATAAAAATATTGACTCTGACTGACCCCAGGTAAAAATCCTCTTCTGCTCCACAGCTATCCCTACTGTCATCATGTTTCTAGTGGCTAATTAACTGGAAAATAAACAGTCAGCCTCAATTATTTGTTCTATGGGCTGATCTTAGTAAGGTTGGGGTTAGAAGGCATCTTTAGAGGTCATGTAGCCCAACCCCAACTGATGTTGAGGAGTATTCAGAATATCTGAGCATAAGTGAACATCTGAGGAGCATACAGAATATCTAAGGGTAACTTCAGGCACCCACCCAAAGGATGCAGCAGTGCTCTAGGACAGAAGTGATACTGTAATTCACATGTATGTTAGAAAGTCATAGGGGAAGTTGACATATATCACTTTTCTTCTTTGAAAGAAGAGGAAAAATAAGGAAAAGAGGACACTTATATCCCCCACACACAAAGAGGAGGGAGACACTACTGCAGCCCCAGTTCTGCAGGCAAGGTGTGATGCAAAGCACAATCCCAGCACCAGCTCTTTTGGGCTTTATCTTCCCAGCAATGTTTTGGCTTCTTCCCAGCTCCTCCACAGCCTGCCCTGCCCCAGGAGGAAATATGTACTGTCTGGAGACTATCAGGAATCACACAAGATAACACCCAGGGCTGCAGTAATCTCAATGCACATAAAGCCTCCTTGGTGCTTGGATGATGCCTTGCTGCAAGCTCTCCTGCTCCCTTTCAAGTCAAACTGGATCTTGTAGGTGACAAGGGGATATTAAAAGGGAAAAAAAAAAAAAAAAAGAGGGTTTTGAGGCTAATGTTGCTGACTTGCTGTTTTTCAAACCCTCTGCCACCAAGCCCCTGTGGTGCTGCTAACCTCTGCTGATCTCATCAGGTGGTTTAACCAGAGAGCTTAGCTGTAAGCCCTGTCCCTGCAAGACGGCACCAAGTTACATCAGGTTATTCTCTGGACTGCAGAGGCTTTTGGATAGCACAGGGATAATTCCCAACTTCCATTTTCAGGAAGTAAATTAACTCTCTGGATGGAGGGAACTCACCTCAAAGCACAGTATTTTGTTGTTGGGTTGTTTTTGTTGTCATTTCTGTTTTTCTCCTGGGCCTTGTTTTATTCATGTTGAAGTAGCTGTTCAATCCTGTTACTGTGCTGCAAATCCCTGTCTTGCTGAAAAATGAATTTGGCACCTTTAAAAGATAACTTTAAAGGGCCTATATCTGTACCTAAATAAACTCCTTCTGGAATGGAAAGGCAGCAGGTAAAGAAGGGAGAATCCACAATAGAGAGGGCAGGGCAGCAGAAGGGATCTGGCAGAAGAGAGAACAGGGAACCAAAAAAAAATGGGGATAAGGAACAGCAACAACAACAAAAAAAAGGGATAGGAAACCAAAAAAATGGGATAGCAACAAAAAAAGGGATAGGGAATAGCAACAAAAAAAAAATTGAATGGGCAACAAAAAGAGGACAGGAAACAAACAAAAGGCACAGGCAACAAAAAATGGGATTGCAACCAAAAAAAATGGGATAGGCAACAAAATAAATTAGGATAGCAACATGGAATAGGGAACAGCAAGAAAACAAGGATAGGGAACAGCAAGAAAACAAGGATAGGCAACAAAAAAAGGAGACAGCAATGAAAAAAATGGGACAGCAAGGAAAAAAAATGGGGTAGGAAACCAAGAAACTGAGATAGGCAATAACCCTGCATCCATGAGCAAGGGCAGAAGTGGCAATGCACAGCTTTCACCCAGGAACTTCAGCAGCCAGAGGATTTCCTCAGTAAAGAGGATGCACATGTAAGAGTTGGGGCAGGAAGAAGAGGAGGAGGTCATGATGGAAGAGCAAGGCTGAAAGCAAAAGTTGTGTAGAAGACCTGCCTGCAAGGCCTGGCAGGCAACTCAGCAGGTTGGTCATGGGAGTAGACAAGGTGGTTCACAAGTATTGCATTATATTCGGCTACAAACTTTATTTCTCTGGCTTTACCTCACCTGAGCAAGCAAATAAGACTGTTCAAAGACAGAGGAGCAATCAAACTAGCAGCTTGGAGGAACCAAGGAAGCTTCCTGAGATGCAAGGAAACCTGCACTATCTAGGGAAGAGCGAGATTAGAATAATTAGGTCAGGTGGCAATAAGCCTTCTCAGCGCACACAGGCGCGCTGCTGCCTCGCTGGAACGTGGTGATGTCCCCAAGGAGCTAGAAACCATGGAGAAAAGAAGGCTTGGGGAGATCTCTTCACTCTCTGCAACTCCCCTGGAAGGAGGTTGGAGTGAGGTGGGGATTGGTCTCTTCTCCCAAGCAACACGTGATAGGACGAGAGGAAATGGCCTCAGCTGTGCCAGGGGAGGTCTAGGTTAGACATGAGGAACAATTTCTTCCCCACAAAGGTTGTCAAGGCCTGGCCCAGGCTGCCCAGGGCAGTGGTGGAGTCACCATCCCTGGGGGGATTGAAAAGATGTGGAGATGTGGTGCAGAGGGACCTGGTTTAGAGGTGAGTTGGCAGTGCTGGGTTAACGATCAGGCTTGATGATCTTAAAGGTCTCTTCCAAGCAGAACTATTCTATGATTCAGTGATATTAGAAAATTCCCTCACTATGAGCATGGTTCAGCAGCCACCAGGTGACTCAAAGGGGTGGGTGGTCTCCATCCTTGGAACCTGTGCCAAGACTCAGCTGGATAAGGCCCTGAGCAGGCAGGTTTGACACAGAAGCTGGCCCTGTGCTGAGCAGGAGGCTAGACCTGGACCAGAGGACTCCATGGCAGGGGGTTTGGAACTAGATCATCTTTATGATCCCTTCCAACCCAAACCACCCTATGATTCCATGATGATTCCATGATCTCCAGAGCTTACTTCAACTCCAGGGTCTTGCCTAGGGAGACACTCCCTTAGTCCAGACTTCCAGGACAAAGCCACCAAATCTTACTTCCAGCTAAATCAAAACTAGAAGAAACTTATTCCCAGCAGCAAGTGGCCTGGAAGTCCAAGTGGACCTTTAGGAGAGGTAGCAGAGGTTGACATGAAGCTCAAACACATGACAATCAGTGACAGTGATTTGCTTCAGGAGGCAAAGAGAATGGTCCCATGCAGCAAGTGCTGTACAAGCTAGATATTCACTTTTCCCCAAAAAAGGGACCCATCTCTTCTTTCCTGGATGGTTTGACATCAGTTCTGTCCACCCTGGAAGCTTCAGGGACTTAAAAGAACACCAGCTACAGCCCCAGAGCAGAAATGAGACTGAACTCACATCCAGATGTTTGACACCAGGCCAAACAAACAGGAAAGAGAGACCAAAGAGGAGGATGTGCTCCCTGCCCTGGCCTTCCCTTCTCTCTTCCTCCCCACCTGTACTCTACAAGAGCCATCATCTGGCCCTCCAAAACCATGACCCAACCTCCAATCCAGAAGATAGAAAGCAGTCACATACTTCTTGGGCTTCAGGGTCTCCCACCAGATGGTGACTTAAATCAAACCCCCACTTTCCAGAAGCTACTTGCTTTTGTCAACAGTGGAATCAGAAACTCCTTCACTGGTCTCTCTCAATCTAAGCTGCATCTTTGTGAACATCTCAGCATTATTCCCACTTGCCCTTACAACCACATCAGCTCCCTGGACAGCTCAGGGCAACCCATACCCCAACCAACAGTATAGAATCATATAACCATAGAATCATAGGATTGTCAGAGTTGGAAGGGACCTCAAAGATCATCTAGTTCCAACCCCTGTCTGGCAGGGACACCATCCACTAGATCAGGTTGCCCAGGGGCCCATCAAGCCTTGTCTTAAAAGCTTCCAGGGATGAGGCTTCCACAACCTCTCTGGGCAACCTGTTCCACTGTCTCACCACCCTCATAGTGAAGAACTTCCTCCTAATATCCAACCTAAATCTCCCCTCCTCTAGCTTGCACTCATTTCCCCTGGTTCTATCACGATCTGACCTCCTAAAAAGTCCCTCCCCAGCTTTCTTGTAGCCCTCTTCAGATACTGGAAGGCCACAATGAGGTCTTCTCGGAGCCTTCTCCTCTGCAGACTGAACAACCCCAACTCTCTCAGTCTGTCCTTATAGCAGAGGTGCTCCAGGCTCTGATCATTCTCCTGGCCCTTCTCTGGACTCACTCCAGCACCCCCATATCTCTCCTGTAATAGGGACTCCAGAAGTGGATGCAATATTCCAGGTGGGGTCTCAGGAGAGCAGAGTAGAGGGGGAGAATCACCTCCCTCCACCTCCTGGCCACAATCCTCTTGCTGCAGCCGAGGATAGGGTTGGCCTCTGTGCTGCAGGCACACACTGGCAGCTCATGTTGAGCTTCACATCCACCAGCAGCCCCAAGTCTCTTTCCTCAGGGCTGCTCTCAAGCCAATAATGAGATGCTCCTGCAAAGCCTGATGCTGTCAGACCACACAGCTGTCTCTGCAGCAAGCTTTTCCCACCAGTCAACTGTTGGGTGCTCCACCAATCCATCAAGACCTTTAGGAATCATAGTCCAGCTGTTAACCTAACACTGCCAAGCCACCACTAATCCATAGCCCTCAGCCCCACATCTCCATGACTTTTGAACACTTCCAGAGATAGTGACACCACCACTGCCCTGGGCAGGCTGGGCCAGGCCTTGACAACCTTTTGGGGAACACATTTTTCCTAACATCTAACCTAACCTTCCCCTGGCACAGCTTGAGGCTGTTTTCTCTCATCCTATGGCTTGTTCCTTGGGAGAAGACACCAACCCCCACCTGGCTCCAACCTCCTTTCATGGAGTTGTAGAGAGTGAGAAGGTCTCCCCTCAGCCTCCTCTTCTCCAGGTTAAACAACTCCAGTTCCCTCAGCTGTTCCTCACAAGACTTGTACTCTAGACCTAAGTACTTCACTGACTGATACCACTTAAACTCATTCTTCAGACAAGAAGAGCATCCTACAGACTCAACTGTCCTGCCCACCCTTCCAGCAACCATGAAGTTCCTACAGTTCACTTGACAGAAACCAGCAACCCCTCCTTAAATACACACAAATATTTTTCCATAGTCCTAGGTCATGCAGAAGACTTCATGCCCACGTTCAAACTCCTCTCATTAGCTTCCCAACTGACACTCTCACTTCCCTAGGTCCTCTCCCCTCCCTCCAGTGCATTAGAAAGCAGCAGCTACAGCTTCTCATGTCCTTTTGAGTCAAGGTTCATGGGGTTTTTGTTAAAATAATTGGTTAATCAAACCCATTTCTTCCAAGTTGACATCCCTCCTAATGCTTTCATCAATAGACAGAAATGCTTAGAGGAGAGCTGAGTGTAGGTGCTGGGAGGGCAAGGCTGCAGCTTTACACTGGTGTCACTGGATGATGTGGAAAAGAGTCAAGAGAAGCTGGAAGCACTCCATGGACCTAGCTGCTGTCATACAGTGTATGAACAGAATTAAGGAAAGAACTGGAAAATCACAGTCTGAGACTTATTAGCCTATGGAGAGAAGGAGATGAAGGCTTTACTGGCTGACACTTCCCATCAAGCTCAGTGTAATGATTGTAGATGCATGGAAAAGGTCAGAAACACTAAAGGACAGAGAGGAGGACTGGCCAACAGATCCACTTCTTGACATCCAGTTAGATGGACCTGAGAGTCACACCAGCAGATGCTTCACAGCCACCACACTGGTTAACTGACAGGTTCATGAATTGATTGGACTTCTTAAATGAAAAGAAAAAAATAGATGAACACAGGCAAGCAAAACCCAAGCTGGGTTACTGAAGCACTTCTAGGGCATGACCAGCTTCAGACTTCTCAGCACACCCTACACCTCCTTGCAAATGTTCACCTTGACTGCTAAATTGACACAAGTGTTTTCCCATCAACCACCACCTCATCAGAAAGCAAGTTGAAAGCACTTCCCACCATACTTGACTTTCATGCTGGGTTTGTGTCACAACAGCCAGAACTGGACAGAGAAGACAACATGATGCCCAGGGGCTCCCCCAGGGCACCTCTCTGCTGCTCCTCACAACACTTGTGCTTTAGACCCTTCCCCACCTTCCCTGCCCTTCTCTGGATTCACTCCAGCACCTCAAGGTCCTGCTTGGAGCCCAAAACCAACCCCAGGATTCCAGGTATGGCCTCCCCAGTGCCCAGCCCAGAAGGACAATCCCTGCCCTAGTCCTGCTGCCCACACTAGTGCTGATACAAGCCAGGACTTTCTTGGCCCTCCTGGCCTCCTGGGAATACTTTTGCCTCACCTTCAGCCACTGTCAACTAACATGACCAGGTCCTTTATCACCAGGCAGCTTCTCAGCCACTCTGCCCTAAGCCTGTAGCCTCCATGGGGGTGTTGTGACCCAAGAGCAGGACCCAGCACTTGGCCTTGTTGAACCTCACAGCACTGGCCTCAGCCCACTGACCTAGAAATTCTAAGAGCTCACACTCACTTAGGAGAGACAGCCTAGCCACCAGGGTATCCATCAGTGCACCACCATATTTATTGATTACCAAACCAAAGAGATGGCTTTCTTCCAAAGTGCCTCCTTCATCTTTCCATCCAGCCATCTTCCTGGTGTCCTTATGGCTGGCACTGCCAGAAGAAAGCCTCCTCCATGCACTTGCTCTGGCTCCTCAAGAAGGTAAGTAACTAGAGGGGCAGGTGAAACCTGCCTGCTGCAAAGCTACCACACCTTCTCCAGAAACATCTGGCTGAACTGGACAGGTCTGATTCAACAGAGATCCCAGTAAAGATCAGATATAACTTCCAGGCTCTCTACTCCTTTCCCCAGGATTCCAGGCTAGTCAGGGCCCTGTTCTGGGTCACTCAATGTGATACCTTTGCTACCAGCAAACCACTTCAGCTGTTCAATATCAGGGCTCCCAGATAGCCCCTATGCACTTGGAGGTACCTTAGAGGTGCTTCAGCCACACTGGAGAAGCTTGGTCTGTCCCTGCTGAGCAAGCCTAGTATTAACAAGGTATTAAAAGCTCTGCTGACACCTATCCCATGATACAAGACCACCACCCACCGTGCCAAAAGGCCTTGCTTTTCATTTCTTCTCAAGCACCTGGTACAACAGTGTTGGCATGAAAGTCCATATCAATAGCTACAATCCTTGGTGTCTAATGAGATGCTCTGGGGAGACCTCAGCTGCAGTGCTGGGGCCAGCTCTGGAGCCCTCAGCACAGGAGAGACATGGACCTGGTGGAGCAGGGTCAGAGGAGGCCACAAAAGTGATCAGAGCAAGGGCTGGAACCCCTCTGCTGTGAGGACAGGCTGAGAGAGTTGGGGTTGGTCAGCCTGGAGAAGAGAAGGCTCCAGGGACACCTTCTGGTGGCCTTTCAGTACTTAAAGGGGCCTAGAGGAAAGATGGGGACAGACTTTTTATCAGGGCCTGTTAGGACAGGACAAAGGGTGATGGTTTGAAACTAAAAGAGGAGAGATTGAGACTAGATAGAAGGAAGAAATAGTTTATGATGAGGATGATGAGACCCTGTCTCAGGTTGCCCAGAGAGGTGGGAGATGTCCCATCCCTGGCACTATTTCAGATCAGGCTGGACAGGGCTGTGAGCAACCTGCTCTAGTTGCAGATGTGTCTGCTGACTTCAAGGGGGTTGGACTAGATGACCTTGAAAGGTCCCTTCCAACCCAAACCATTCTAAGGTTCCATGAACATACACAACAACCAAAGACTGAACCTTACAATCACCAGAGGATTCCATGCTCACAGCACACGTCTGGACTTAGCAATGTTCTACCACAGGCTTGTGAAATTCACAACTAGCTGAAATTCAGCCATTGCAAAGTAGGATCAAAATCCACTGCATGAACCATGCAGACCAAGAGTGAGGACAGACCTATTACCAGAAGCTGCTGGAGAAACAGTGTCCAGCCTTCAGCAACACATGCTCATACGACGTTGCTCCCAGTCAAAGCCAACAAGAGACCACTCAGGAGAGCTGACTCTCATCAAAGAACAGCAAAGGCATGGGATTGCTGCTATGGAGGTAAGATCTACCTAGCAAAGATCCCACCATGTGCATCCCTCAGCAAGGATCCCACCATGTACATCCCTCAGCAAAGATCCCACCATGTACATCCCTCAGCAAGGATCCCACCATCTACAAACTATTACTCCTAAGAATACTCCTGAAAGTCATAACTGGAGACAAGAACAAATTGGAGAGAAGAATAAATGGAGACAAAGACACTTCCCACTCCAACCACTTTATAAAACAAGGGAATAAATGGAGCATAGAAGAATTTCCTGATCAAAACTGCTTTCAGGGTTTGAGTCTCTGGGTTTTGGAGGGGACAGGAAGGGCTTGGGAGTTTATTAACGTTATTATTATTACTATTACTACTACTATTATTATTATTTTCCCTTCTGCATTCCAGAAAGGAGCTGAGTTTGCAGCCAGCAGCACTGGCTTCCAGAAGAGGAGAACAATTAACCTGAAACTAATGCACTTGTTTTTAACACAGCACATGTCACGCCAAATGCCTGCTATCACATCAAGCGGCAGACAATTTAGCGACTCCCTCGCTGAGCAGCAGGGGCTGAGAGCCCTGTGGAGAGCAAGTGATGCTTCCTCCCTGCTATTTAGCAGCCGGTTCAGCTCTGCTGTGAAAGGCAAGTTGGCAGCAGGTCCTGCACGGAGCCAGCGTCATCATCCATCCATCATCCAAGCAGACCTCTCCCATCAGTGCCAGGGCAAGCAAGGAATCCTTCAGCGGTGCCAGCAGCACGACCAGAGTCACCTCCTCTCTCTGATGAGCCCATGCCATCAAATTGCATCCCTTTTTCTGTTGTTTTTACTGGTGTGGCCAGGCTAGCCCCCAAAATTGCATTTGGCTGGGCTTGCCTGCCTCTCTGACGTCCTTGCTCACGGCTGAGGAGCACAGCAGGAGACCTGGAGCCGCAGCAGGTCTGGCAGCACGTCCTCCTCGCTGCGTTACTACTCTCCTGGCACTGTGAAAGCTCCTGCCGACGCCTCGTCCTCCCCCACCCTGCCTTTCCCCACCGACACGTGCGGTGAGGAGGTAAACAGCCTCCTGCCGAAGGAAGTGAGCGTAACTGGAGGGGCTCAAGATAAAACCTCGGCATAGGCAGCCAGGGATGACAGTGCAAACCAGAGCAAGGGAAAAGCTGAGTCACTTCCTGCCCCAGAGCCCTAAATAGAGAAGAGCAGAAGGACAATCCTTCTCCAAGCTGACAAAAAAGGAAGAGAATCCCCAGTTTAAAACGAATAAACAAATAGAACAGGCAAATCCAAGTGCAGACAGCAACAGCAGAAGGCGAAGGGATGGAAAAGGCAGCCTCATGCTGGAGCTGGAACAGGAAAGGCTGTCAGGAGCAGAGAGGGGTTGAGCATCATCTCTGCCTCCTCTGGGAACTAGGGATTCACTAATCACTTTTAACAGCAGCTCCAGCTCCAAGGCAAGTTCACAGACCATTGGTAATGCCGAAAAGCCACCCTGACGCTGCCTCCACGATGGGAGATGCTGCTGACCACGACCCCAGTCTTGATGGGAAACAGCAGCAAGCTTGACCAAGCTTTTGGGGAGAGATTTTATCCATTCCTCAGCCATCCAAATGCTCTGTGTAAACTTCGAGGTGGCAGCATGTGAAATGCCACTATTAGGAGCAGTAGAATCATATCATAATGGAGTAGTTTGGGTGGGAAGGGACCTTTCAAGGTCATCTAGTCCAACCCCCCCCTGCAGTCAGCAGGGACATCTCCAACTACAGCAGGTTGCTCAGAGTCCTGTCCAACCTGACCTAGAATGGTTCCAGGGATGGGACATCTCCCACCTCTCTGGGCAACATGGGACAGGCTCTCAACACCCTCAGTATAGAAATCTTCTTCCTTACATTTAGTCTAAATCTCCCTCTTTCAGTTTTAAACCATCAGCCCTTGTCCTGTCCCAACAGGCCCTGCTGAAAAGTCTGTCCCCATCTTTCTTCTAGGCCTTTTGAAGTCTTGAAAGGCCACAAGAAGGTCTCCCTGAACACTTCTGTTCTCCAGGCTGACCAACCCCAACTCTCTCAGCCTGTCCTCACAGCAGAGGCCTTTCATCCCTCTCATCACTTTTGTGTCCTCCTCTGGTCCTGCTCCACCAGGTCCATGTCTCTCCTGTGCTGAGGGCTCCAGAGCTGGTCCCAGCACTGCAGCTGAGGTCTCCCCAGAGCAGTGCAGAGGGACACAATCTTACTCCCTTGACAGTAACAGTGTAATACCCAATTATCCATCCGAGCTGGTATACTGCAAGGCTATGCTCAAGGCTGGAAAACCCTTTTGGATGGTGGGATACTGGTACAGACAGGAGACTCTGAAGGTAAACCAAGCTCAGTGGTCACACACAAGCACAGCCATAGAATCCCAGAATCCCAGCATGATGGAGGTTAGAAGGGACTTCTGGAGATCATCTAGTCCAACGCTGCTGCTCAAGCAGGGTCTCCTCCAGGTGGGTTTGGAATGTCTCCACAGAATGAGACTCCACAACCTCACTGAGCAACTTGGGCCAGGGCTCTGGCACTCTCCAAGTAAAGAAGTTTCTCTTCTGAGAAGGAGAAGTCCCAGGCCCACAGTGTGGCAGCACAGAATCGAATAGTTTTGAGTTGGATGGGACCTTAAAGGTCATCCAGCATTATCCCAAGACACCCTCTTTGGCAGCATCCCTACAGCCAGCTCCTCCTTCCCTATGTTCAAGATGGTTTGGGTTATTTCCTTAAAGAAAATGTAGTTAATTACCAAAAGTAATTCTGAACTAACCCCCTCCCCTGGCTTGCACCCAGACAGATCATATTTAATCTCACCATCATGCTTAAGCTCACAACCACTGCAGCCCCTTCTGGTAGGCAAGAAGAAATTTGGATTCCCTTTTTCCATCCTTTTTCTTACAGTCTGTAAGCCCTTCTCTTTTGAGACCTGCACTCCTCTGTCAAATTTGGCTGAAATTAGACCCCAGGTTAAAAAAATGTGTGGAGAAATAGCAAGTGACAGCCTGTCTGAGAGCATAAACCTCATTTCTGTTAATGGTGGGGGGGGGGAAAACAAGCACAGAAACAGAGAGGAGAAGCTTCAAAGTGGCTGTTTGCAGTTGATAAATAAATCTTTCACCCCATGGAATGGAAATATATTAAAAACAAACAAACAAACAGAACAACCACCCCAAAAAAAACCAAAACAAGAAGCTATGAAAAGGTCCTTTCTCAGAGCTGATTCCAAGAATCACAGATGCTCTGAAACTCAGGAGGGAGGGAAAGGGATCAGCACCCTGGGGGTCAATCATTGCATGAAAAGCATCCAAGCAGGGAAGGATGCTGCAGCTCTGCTGACAACCAAGCACTCCACAGGGCTACAACGGTCTGCCCACCACTGATGCTGCTCTGAGGAACAGCAGAAGCAGGAACAACTGCTCCACTGCCTGCACCAAGCCAGCACCAGGATGGACAGGGATGCAGGGAGGAATGGAAAACTCACTGCTCACCAGAAGAGCTTTCCAGAAGCCTGTGTTGCATTGCAGAGCTGCCCTCAGGATGTGAGGTCTGCTCTCAAAACTGCTGGTCTCAAAAGAAGGGGAAAAGCTCTCGGAGAAAAATCTCCTCATCACAGATGGGGCTCTGCAGCTTTCTGGCCTCTTTGTCCACACCCAAGGCCTCCTCTTCCCTTAGAGCCACCTGAAGCCATCGTGGGGAGACCTCATGGCCCCTGAAAACTCCACCTGACTCACCCACTAGCTTGCAAGGATGAAATATGAACGTGGCGAGCAAAAGAAAACATTTCCAGAACCACCTGGAGCCTCCACGTCCTGCTGGGAAACCTCCAGCTGCAAAAACAATTCCTGTTAAGTTTTTGGATCACCAGCTTGGAGGAAAATGTAACCAAAGATGCCTCTGAGCCGGGTGCCCTGCTGGGAGGAGACGTTTCTTGGATCACCGATACGCCTTGATTGAAGGGAATACAGCTCCTGTGGGAACAGGCATCCACCCCTGCCTCTTCCCACAATACAAAGCAAACACCATCTTAAACATCAAACATTCCTCTGTTAGTCAACTCCAGCTGGTGACCACAGCACAACCACAACCCTTCCTGCTCTCTTCTCCTCTCTTGCCCAGACACCCACGATGGCATTTTTGACGGCATGTTATCACAATCCCCTCTGGCTTCGCTGCAACCAGACACAGCACCCAGGAGCCTTCCAGTCCAGGGGTTTTGCTGCTGGCTGGGTGATGCAGGAGGTGGGAGATGCCAGCACCCACCAGCAAATCATCATCTGCAGACCATTGCTTTGGGCTGGCTTGGTTGGACCTAGACTACACCACAGTCCTGGGAGTGACCAGAGCATACACTTGGCTGCAGGATAAAAATGTTCTTTAACATTCACCCCACAACAACTCCTGTGAGAGGCTCCATTAGCAAACACTCAGCTGTGTTCACACAGACCTCAACACCCTTCAAAGCCAACTGCAGAAGCTGGTGGCCCCAAAACAACATCCCCATGGACCATGTAGCAGAAGGAGCAGGCCACAGGCAAGCCCAGCTCCACAAAGCCCCGATCTCACCTAAGGCTGTGCCACTCATGTCCATTGCTCCACGGTTGGCAAAGCTTTGGCTTCACAAACGAGATCCTCAACGTTCATGATGCCCAAGACCCATGAAATACTCACCACACCTTTCTGTTCCAGCTCAAAAACGTTGTGCTTGCAAAGACATGCTCGTGAGATTCAACCGAACAAAGCAAAATGCTTGCAGTTGCACCACTGGTTTGCAGAAGATCTCCTCATTGCTAGCTTGGGGATGGACTGGGTGCCATCCCTGCCACACAGCATGGCACAGCTGATCCCAGGGACCTGAACTGCTGTGGTGTGCTGTACTGACACCTCCCATGTCACCCTTCCCAAGCCAACCCAACTGCTCACCTCCAACACCAGCTACCACCCAGCACAACCGGCAGCAAAGGGATGGCAACAGCTTGGTTTGTCAATACCAGCTTCTCCCAAGGTCCTGGTGAACACAAAGTCAAGCTCCTCCAAGACTTCATCAGTTCAAAAGCATTTGTCAGAACTAATTATGAACCCTGTTAACAGCTGCCCATCACTAGGGGCTGGGGAAGCTGGTGGCAGCTGTGTGTCTCCCTGTAGCTTCTGCTTCAGCACTGAGTAGGCTCCAGTGGTGGTGAAGTCTTCCCAGAGTGGCACAGGCTGTACAAACCAGTCCCAGTGAGCTGGGGCAGCTCTACAGGAAGGGGGAAGGTTGGTTGGGGTTTATTTGCATCAAGGTCAATTAAAATCACTGCTGAGAAATGAGAAGACTGTGGGCACCTGCATGCATCCTCAGGTCACCTGGGCAGGATGTGACACCAAGGGGTGAAGCATACTAAACAGCTGCCCACCTTCGCTCCCCATCCCAAGGATGTTCCCACCATGGCCATATTATCCCACCCACACCCTCTCTGTCCTGCCACCTGAGAGGCACAGATGACTTCTGCCACCACCCAGTGGCATGGTGGACACAACCATGCTGGTGGCCACAGAGGAGACACCCTCGATAAACTGCTGTATGGTATGAAATGCTCCTGCAGCAGGCTCCTGGCCAACAGGCATGACAGGATCTGGTGCTGCAGAGACAGCAGAGGTAAGCAGAAGTTTAGTTGTGTCAGCACAGCCTCTCCTGCCACCTAAGAAACCAGCTTTTTCTTCTCCTGTACCACCACTGCTACGTGCCTGGTAGACAGGGGAAGCCCAAGAATTGCCTCTCTACAAGAGGAGACAAAAGCAATGGCTTTTCTGAAGCAAGCATGAGACCACTCTTAGTCAACCTGTGGTCCCTAAAGCCTCAGAGGTCCATGGACTGCCTTGAAACAGTAAAGTTCTCATATCCACTACAGCAACACCTTCCCCATTCCTGGCCACTGTTGGGGCACCTCTGCTTTACAGGAGACCAGCAATGATGTTGTAGAGTCCAATAAGCCAAAATCAACCATGGCAGAAATGGAAGAAACAAAACCTCTCTTTCCAGCAGACAAGCTGAGGGTTAAATCACAGAATGACAGCATGATTGGGAGTTGGAAGGGGCCTCTGGAGACCACTCCCTGCTCACACAGGGTCACCCACAGCAGGCTGACCACCATCACCTCCAGCTGGGGTGGGAAGTTCTCCACAACCTCTCTGGGCAGCCTGGTCTAGGGCTCCAACACCCTCACAACAAACAAGTTTCTCCTCCTGGTCAGAAGGAAGCTTCTGGGTTCTAGTTTGTGCCCACTGACCCTTGGCCTGGCCCTGGCCACCACCCAGCAGAGTCTGGCCACAGCCTCTTGCCCACAGCCTTTAGCTCCTGCTCAGCATTGAGCAGCTCCCCTCTGGGGCTGCTCTTCTCCAGGCTAAGCAGCCCCAGGGCTTTCAACCTTTCCTCCTCCCACAGATGCTCCAGGCCCCTCAGCATCTCCTAGCCTCTGCTGGACTCTCTCCAGTAGTTCCTTCTCTGTCTTGAACTGAGGAGCCCAGAACTGGACACACTAACCAATGTGGAAATGCACACAAGTTTTGAGAGAAACTGATGTCATCCTCCCTTCAGTGTGAGCTAAGCAGGAACCATACTTCTGTTAGGATCACCAGCAACACATCTACACTGTAAATGGCTACATATACATACATGTGTATACAAACATATACTTAAACAAATAAACTAGGCTCTCAAACAAACAGGAGATGATTGGTCAGTGACAGCAGCCCTTCATTTCAGATGACTCAGTAATGTGCTGATGATGCTCAGGTAGCAGAACTGCACCTTCCCCAAGGAGTTTCACAAGATCATCCCAAGGCAGTTATGGAGATTACTCATCCAGAAGACACAACACTTCCAGATTTTTGAGATAGGAACTGTTGTCCTTTCCCAGATTCTTTCTTTGACTTTCCCAGACTCTGTCCTTGGGCAGATTCTTTCCAGTGGTGGCCAGGGCCAGGCCAAGGGTCATTGGGCACAAACTGGAACCCAGGAGGTTCTACCTCAACAGGAGGAACAACTTCTTTGTTAGGAGGGTGCTGCAGCCCTGGCCCAGGCTGGTCAGAGAGGTTGTGGAGTCTCCCTCTGGGGAGAGCTTCCAACCCCAGCTGGAGGTGATCCTGGGCAACCTGCTGTGGGTGACCCTGCTTTAGCAGTGGGGTTGGACTAGATGATCCCCAGAGGTCCCTTCCAACCCCCACATTGCTGAGATTCTGAGACTCCCCAACCTGATGAAGGCCATGAGCAGCCCAAAGAGAGCAGCCTTTTAACTCTGACACTTAAAAATGGCACATGTAAATAAATGTCTTGATACTTCTGCCAAACTGAAGAACAATGAAATCATCAGGAATATTCAATCACTCCATTGAAACAGTCAGGTCAAATGCTAAATGTGCCCCAAACAGCTCCTGAAACAGCCCATCTGCTGTCCCCAGCTTCTGCAGAACCCTTAGGGTCTTGCTATACTTTCAGGGAAAGCTCCTCACAAATACAAGGGATCCCAGAGACTCCCTTGAGCTGCAAGAACATAAAAAGGTCCAGGAGGGTTTTCTTGCTGCTCTGCAGAGACATACAGGCAAAACTATCATGACTTCACACTGCTCCTGCTGCTGCCCTGCAGCAGCAAGGATAGCTGCAAGGAGAAACAGGAGAGTGAAGCCCAAAATGAGAAAGAAGAGATGAACCAGTGCAGCAAAATTTGTCCTCACCAGGAGACTTCTGTAGAGTGAATGCAATGGAGCAGCTCACCCTGAAGTGAGGATGCTGAGAGAAAACAAAACCAAACCACAGGAGAATTTTTCTCTCTCGAGACAGAGTGCTGAAGGAGGGACATCTGGAGAGAAAGCTCAGCACCTCCTCATCTTCCCCTTCCACAGTTTGGATCAGGGGCTAACACCTAGGAAGGGTGTTTTCATGCTCTGCACATCATTTTTCACAGGGCTCAGGAACCCTCTGTAGACCACTGCCATCTCAATTGTGCACAAGGCTGACTCAGCCACAGCAACAAAGCTGTCAAAGCCAGCCGAGCCCCTCAGGTAGCTCATTCCTCTCCCACATCCCCCTGCAAAGGCAGAACTGATGTTCAGTTCACCTTCACAGATGGCTTCTCCACTCTCCCATTAGCCAGGGAGTTCCTGGGTGCTAGGCTTTACCCTCCAACTTACCTGAGACAAGTCACATTCCCTCATCATCTTCCTCATCCGACCACTGCCTCTCTGCTTTCCTTTAAAAGCAAGCTGAGATCTTACAAACAGTAACTAACAAATGCTTCCTAGGAGCACCCTAAGATGATTTCCAGGGCACTTTAACCATAACACATGAACTTCATGGAGCCCTCCAGTGCATGGAGTGCTCTGACAGAGCTCAGAGGGAAAGAGATTTAAATACAAGCACAGCCTGAGCTTCCCAAAACAGACAGAGCTCATCTCTCTGCCAAAGATAACACGCTTAACACAGGGAAGCCACAGCCTACAAGTTTCACTCAAGGCTCAAGGGAATAAAATCCAGCACAAGGTTTTGCTCTTGAACCTCAGGATCAGCAAGGGCAGAGCAAAGCCTTTATGGTCCTTACAGGGAAAAATAACGTGGATTGACACAATAAAATGGGGTTTTCCCACTCTGAGGAGACAAAGTGTGACTATTTGCTTCTCACAGTCATGTAAGCCGTGAGCAGGATGGGATGCTTCCCTCTCCATCCCATGTGGCACCCCCCTGCCAGCATCTGGATGCTCAGAAGATGGTCCAACACCAAAAAGCCTTCCTAGATTTTGAAAAGGATGGACTATTTAATCACCTGGTCTTATATTGGTATCTTTATTGGTGCTGAGAGAAACAATGTGGAAGCTCAGTGCACCTTCCACTTCCTCCCATCTGTTTCATTTCTGGCAACAGGGCCGTGACTGCAAGCTTTATTCTATACCTGTCTGAATGGTGGAGGAAGAACAGTATGGATTACTGGAGCAGGAGTGAACATGGCACAGATGGACACATGGAAACAGCCAATTTCAGAGGAGCCACCAGGTCTCCAGAGAGAGCACTCCAGCCCCCCTCCTCATGCCAGGAAACAGGATCTGCCCCTTTCCAATCTAACAGGATTGCTACCAGTGTAGGATCTTACTGGTGGGAGTCTCCCCCTTTCCACAGGAGCCTGACACAGGGAAGAGCCTCAGGAGATGAATCTCAAGTCTCATTTTATGGAAGAAAAAACAACTCCCAAGGACTGAGTTTTGAGGCACTGGAATGCCAGGGACACCCAGCAACTGTGCCACCAAACATATGACATTGCTGGGGGCAGCTGAGGCAAAAAATGTCCCACCACTGCTGGTTGCTTTGCTGCCAAGAGCATCTGTTGTCCCCTACTGTCACCCACGGTCCCCGAGACCACGTGCAACCAGAGTGACTCTGCAGGAAAACGAGAATCACAAAACAACCACAATATTTAAGCCCTGCTGAGTCCTCCCTTGCTACACCCAAACCCAACCCTATGTCAAGGATGGGGAAAGCACTTTCCAGGAGATGTGGGGAGATGTTTCCCACCTCCAGACCACAAGGGCAGCAGACATCCCACCAGGGGATGCCCCTCCTTGTAGAGATGCTCAGGGTTAAACCAAACGACACCTTTGTGCCTGGACCTGCTGCACCTGCCACTGCTCTCATCCTGTGCCCGAACCACCACCAGCCTGGCTGCAGAGGGGATAACGACAAACGAACGGCGCTCACTGGCCCGAGCGCCCGCATCCGATGGCTTTCCCTCTCCTTTTTGTCTGTGGAGGGCTCGCTGGAGGAGATGGAAAGCGAGGCCAACCCTGCCCTTCGTTAGGGCTAGCGAAGCAATCCGGAAAGATTCCAGAGGCCAAGAGCCATCCCTAGACCTCGGCCACCTCCGTTACCGCCCTTCCCGCTGGCTCGCCTTGGCG
>VWZX01000418.1:235058-246783 GCA_013399015.1 Galbula dea
GGGGGGGGACGGAGGGACGGGCCCGGGGCGGCCGGAGAGTGACGCTCCCGCCCCGCCCGGCAAGGCTCAGCCCCCGCCGGTGCCTCCTCTAACTGCACGCCCTGCCGGGAGATGTAGTTCCAGACCTGCAGAGCGGACTGGTAGTGCTATGGTTAAAGTCAGTTAAATGATAAAACTCTCCGAAACCAGAGTTTAAGGTTTCTGAAGGAAGCATTCCTTTAATAATGCCAGGTGCATGGAGGATCTCTTGTCNGTGTTCCAGCCCCTGGATCATTTTAGTAGCCCTCCTTTGGACCCACTCCAGCAGGTCTACGTCCTTCCTGTGTTGAGGGCTCCAGAGCTGGACACAGTACTCCAGATGAGGTCTCACCAGAGCAGAGTACAGTGGCAGAATCACCTCTCTCGCTCTGCTGGTCATGCTTCTCTTGATGCAGCCCAGGACGCGATTTGCCTTCTGGGCCGCCAGCGCACACTGCTTGCTCATGTCCAGCTTCTCATCCACCAACACCCCCAAGTCCTTTTCTGCAGGGCTGCTCTCCAGCTCCTCAGCCCCCAGCCTATATTGATAGCAGGGATTATTTCGCCCCAGACACAGGACCCTGCACTTGGTCTTGTTGAACCTCATGAGGCTCATCTTGGGCCCGCCTCTCCAGCTTGTCCAGGTCCCTCTGGTCCCTCTCCTCCTAAAACACACACACACATGTGCACCCCCCAAACACAGTCCATTATTTTATAGACACAACTTCCTACGGATTCAGGAGATTTCTTAGAACTCAACTCCATATTCATATCTTTTCCTAGAACTCATGTGATAGTCTAATGTACTTGGCCCTTACGCAGTTACTCTTCTCGGTGGTGGTCTGTGGTGGTCATGACTTCATCCTCTTCTTTCCCTCAGGTCATTATCAGTCACACAATGAAGATGAAGATTCATTCCTTCCTCTTCCCTCTCCTCATGGCACCTCTCCAATCCACAGAGTCAAATGTTTCATTCTGGTGGACCATACCAGCAAGCCAAGTTCCTCTTATCTGTTTGGTACAGTTACATGATGTGAAACCCCTCTGGGTGTTAGTAAGCTAAGGCAGCATGCCCTGAGGCATCTCAACAATACAGCCAGTGTCTGCAGTTCTTGTCTTCTTGTTATTTATCCTGCATGTTATGAAATTCCTGGTTCTAAGCCAAATGCCAAGTTGATTTGCTGAACTACGTTAATACACTCCATTACACACAAGTTTAACAAATCACAGAATCACAGAATCATTAGGGCTGGAAAGGACCCTCAAGATCATCTAGTCCAACCGATAGCCCTACACTACTCTTATCCCTAAATCATGCCCTGAAGGAACACATCTATCCTCTTCTTAAAAACCTCCAGAGATGGTGACTCCACCACCTCCCTGGGCAGCCTATTCCAATATCTCACCACTCTTTCAGTAAAGAAATTCTTCCTAATATCTAATCTAAACCTGCCCTAGCACAACTTAAGCCCATTCCCTCTAGTCCTGTCACTAGTCACAAGGGAGAAGAGACCAACACCTGCCTCCCTACAATGGCCTTGCAAGTAGCTGAAGAGAGTGATAAAGTGTCCCCTCAGCCTCCTCTTCTCCAGACTAAACAAGCCCAGCTTCCTAAGCCTCTCCTCATAAGGCCTGTTCTCCAGACCCCTGATCAGCTTAGTTGCCCTTCTCTGCACCCTCTCCACTACCTCAATGTCCTTCCTCTACTTCAGTGCCCAAAACTGCACACAGTACTCGAGGTGTGGCCTCAGCAATGCTGAGTACAGGGGCAAGATCACCTCCCTGCTCCTGCTGGTCACACTATTCCTGATCCAAGCCAGGATGCCATTGACCTTCTTAGCCACCAATAGCACTGGGGAGAGAGGGTGAGGAGGTCCTCTGGAACCCCAAGGGCTTCTTCATCAGCACCAGCACACCAGGAGCAGCTGTTATACTGCCTGAAGTTTGAAGCAGACTTAGAGGCATCAGATTTTGGTCCCAGAGTTGAGTGCTGTGATTGCTCCGTTTGAAGGATCGTGGAATGATTTAGGTTGGAAGACACCTGAAAGGTCATTTAGTCCTGCAGTCAGCAGGCACATCTTCAGCTAGAGCAGGTTGCCCTGTCCAACCTGAGCTGGAATGATTCCTGGGATGGGACATCACCCACCTCTCTGGTGGTAGAAAGACAACCTCTGTCAGTGTCTCACCACCCTCAGTGTGAAACATTGCCTTCCTTTTGTCTAACCTAAATCTCTCCTCTTTTAGGTTAAAACCATCACCCCTCATCCTGTCACAACAACTGCTGAAAAGTCTGTCCCCATCTTTTCTATAGACCTCTTTAAGTACATGAAGGCCACCAGAAGGTCTCCCTGGAGCCTTTCTCCAGGCTCAGCAATGCTAACTCTCTCAGCCTCCAGCCTTTGCATCATTTCTGTGGCCTCCTCTGACCCTGCTCCACGAGGCCCATGTCTCTCCTGTGCTGAGACCCACAGAGCTGGCCCCAGCACTGCACGTGAAGTACCTCTGAGCAGAGCAGAGCAGAACAGAGGGGCACAATGCCCTCCCTGATGTGCTAGCCATTTTCTCACCATTTCCCTGGACAGCCGGGCTTCATCCTTTGGGATTCAGCCCAAGAAACACAGCCTTTCCCAGCCCTCCTCTTCCATGGTCAAGCAGTATGCAGCCAGGCTTTAAGCAGGTGAGTTTTAAGATGAGCTGCAGAAGGAAACAGCAGGTGTTTCCACATAAATCACGTGTTTCCATATAAACCAAACACTTGTATATAAATACACAAAACCTGGCAGTTGAGAAATACTAAACCCCATCATTCAAACACCTTTCAAACCCCTTCTGTCCAGCTGGGTCCATTTAGACACTTCAGACCTGTTGAAAGCCACTTGGAAAGGCTCTTACAAGAAATGTAAGCCACCTTCTCCTTACCTCATCAGGCTCTCAGAAACACCAACCCACCTAGTAATTCCCTTTTCCTTGTTGTTTGGGCTATAGTTAACCTGTAACTTTATTTCTAGCCAGAGATACTTTGTTGCTCTCTGTCTAGTTCTGCCCTGACATTCCTAGGGATGAATGGATCCTGCTAGTGAACATCGATGGAAGAACCACAGCCATGAATTAACCAGAAGAAAGTGGCCTCTGATGAGACCTTAATTCTACTTTGACAGCAAAATGGGATTCAAAAGATCTCTCTCCCTGCTGTGCTTTATTTTTGGCCATATCGTTTGCTGGGCAGGTTGCCATGACAACCTGATATTCACCAGAGGGTGGCTATAATTGGGGAAGCACATCGTTAATTCAGCTCCAGATTTAATTTCTCTTTTTATTATTATTCTTATTTTGTCATATTTTAAGCAAAGGGGAACTGCCTGGATTTTCATATTTTTCTCTAGGATCATACTAGGGTTTAATCATTAATCCAAGTACCAATAACACCACTCCAGCAGAGGCTGAGCTGCTGTATTGAGCTCACCAGGGCAGACAACAGCTTTGCCCATGTCCCTTTTCCCTGGCTCATTTCCTCTTCCAACCCCTCAGGATCCTGGAAAAAGGACCCCCAGGACTAAGATTTCTCAGGGATGCTCCTGGTGTACGAGGGCTGGGATGAGGACAGAAAAAAAAAAAAGGTAGGATCTGCTCTTGCATGAATGAGCATCTTTTTGAAGTGCCAGTGTGATTGGGATTGTCAGCTTCAACCTGATAACAATTCATCTCACCTCTGTTGTTTATTAAGGAAGGAATGTTATATGGTGAGGGTGGTGGGACCCTGGTCCAGGTTGCCCAGACAAGTGGCAGGTGTCCCATCCCTGGCACCATTGCAGCTCAGGTTGGTTGNTTTCTATTATGGAAAATCACCTTCTTCAGAGAACACCAACGTGCAATGTTAGTGGTGTGGACATACTGGCATGTGTAGAGTCCTTCTTCTAGGTGGGCCCATTATGTCCTGACCTTATGTGGTAGGACCCCTCTGATCAGCCTGCTCCTGCCACTACCTGATTAAGGCATCCTTGGCTGGTGACATGGCAAAATGCCACTGGCTGTTCACCTCCATCCTTGCTGGAAGCAGAAGGGTAGCTGGGGATTGAATGCCTCGGTTCATGAGCCCAGATGTTTGCTGGATCAAGGCACACAACTTCCAGTCTAAGATTTGGGGGGAGGTGGGGCAAATCACAGAGCCATACAGAATCCAAGCATGGTAGGGGTTGAGAGGGACCTCTAGAGATCATCTACTCCAACCTCCTACTAAAGCAGGGTCACCCACAGCAGGTTGCCCAGGATCACCTCCAGCTGGGGTTGGAAGATCTCCACAGAAGGAGACTCCACAACCTCTCTGGGCAGCCTGTTCTGGTGACCCAGGAAACCATGACCCATCCCACAGAATGTGATGTCTGTGAGAGTATGGGAGGGAGCTGGATTCATTCCTCTAGTAGATGGAGGGGAATTTGGACCTGGATGACAGTAGGGTGACTAAGGGGAAACCCAGGGAACACCACATGTGAGATGGGTGCTGGGCAGCATCAGCCTTACGCTCAGGTGCCATCTCTGCCATCTCATTCCCACCCTCACATGGTTTGAAGTTCCACAGCCCTACTGATCATGGTGTTGGTTATTAACAAGTCCCAGCAGGAAGAACGTTCCCTTAACAGGAGCTGGGGACTTTTCCTCAGTTGCTGGCATGGACCCAGGTCCAAAGAGCAAAAAAGAGAGCTGCTGTTCCCACCCCACTGAGAGTGCAACCTTGCTCCCCTCCAGCTTGGTCCTTCAGCCCTTCTGATGTGCATGCTCAGCAGCTCAGCCTCCTTTTTTTGTCCTTGCTTCTGGTTTAATTCCATCATATCTTAGAAAGGAGGGAAATTAGGAAAGGAGATGTTTTCCACTTAAGAGAAATAAAAAAAATGAAGGGATTGGGGATTTGTGAAAAGCCAGGAATGGAGGAGGGGATGGAAACACCTTTCATTCAAGAAAAAGATGTTGTGACTGCTGTTGTGGGTACCATACACCAGGTAATAACACGAGATGACTCAGTGCTTGGGAAATTAAATTGGCTCTTTATGAAATGAGTGTGCTTAGGGAGGTGGTGAGGTGTCAGGGGAGTTCCTCCATCCCCTTAGCAGAGGGAATTGAAGCAGGTTGTCTGGCTCTTTATGCTGCCAAGCAAAGAGTCCATAAGCTGCTGGGACCTGCATGGGCAGACCTGTATCCTGCCTCAGCATCCCGCTCCCTGGAAAGTGTTGAGCTTCCCTGAGACATTAAGAGCCTCCTTCAGCTCTCTCCTGATCTAGTGAGAACTGGTGGATCTCTGCCAGTGGGAAAGGCTCCAGCCTGAAGATTTTTGTCCCAGGAAAATAGCAAGAGACTGAGAGAGCAGCTGGGGACACGAAGATATTCGAGAGCACAAACTGCAACCAAAAAGATGCTGTGCCAAATGCTGCCCTCAGCCTGGCAATACCCTTGCAAACAGCTTACCAGTGATGGGAACCTGCTGCTTCAAAGGGTAAATATAGAATATTTGCAAAGCACCTCACTTGTAGCCACTGTGTGCTGGTAGCTTGGCACTCCCTCCCTAGCTTGGAGCAAATCTTGGCTTCACAGAGCGTAGCTGAAGGCAAAATTCAACTTACTGTGTTCTGCACAGATGATAGATCCCCTGTGTGGAAAGCTCAGCTGTACATACAGATAGCTACTGACAAAATCAACTAAAGAAGGGAATTCCTTTCTTCTTCTCCAAGCTGCATGTCCATAGAAGGGCAAGAAGGCTGGGGAAGGGTCTGGAGAATAAGTTAAGGAGTGACTGAGGGAACTGGGGTTGTTTAGTCTGAAGAAGAGGAGGCTGAGGGGAGGCCTTCTTGCTCTCTGCAACTCCCTGCAAGGAGGTTGGAGTGAGGTGGGGTTTTGTCTCTTCTCCTGGGTTACTAGTGATAAAACAAGAGGAAATGGCACCAGGGGAGGTTTAGATTGGATATTAGGAAAAATTTCTTCACTGGAAGAGTTGTCAGGCATTGGCCTAGGCTGCCCAGGGCAGTGGTGGAGTCTCCATCCCTGGAGGGGTTCAAAAAACACATAAATGTGGCACTTAGTGAGATGGTTTAGTGGCATGGGGGTGATAGGCTGATGATTGGACTTGATTACCTTTGAGGCCTTTTCCAACCTTAATGATCCCATAAATCTTCTTCTGGCATAGGTGGGATGTTGAAGATGTCTCCCAGGCTGGAGACACAGTGATGCCCTCAGCAGGTTTCTAAGAAGTGACCATCAAAAGGCCATCAGGTACTTAAATACCCCATTAGAGACTCTTGCAAGAAAAGAAAACCTTAAAATATCAACAATCAAAAGTCAACAACCTTCCTGCCAGCCTCAGAGAGATCATTATTCTGGCCAGGCTGCAGTTGAGTTGAAAGCAAATAGACCTCCTTTAAAAACCCAAATAATAGACTTACTGTAGAAGCAAGGACTGGAGACAGACAAGGTCTTTATTTCCATCCTGAAAGAGCCTGAGTGTCTCTGCTCTCCTTCCTGAGTGCAGAGACATCTGTCCATGCCTGAGGGGCCAGTGGTGTTGGACGTGGGGCTCCAGCAGTTCCTCCTCCACCCAAATCTTATGGGATGAGGTAGCCTGGCTGCAAAGCTAGAGAGCAACTGAGGTGATGAGGACATTTGTGACAAAAGAGACAGCACAAAGCTGTCCAGACTCCCCTGTCTATATCTATAAATCAAATTTCAGAGCAGGGAACCCCAAGGGTAAAGCAATGTTTTTCTACACCAAGAGAACACACTGGTTTTGGAACACTGAGGGCAGGGACAGGCTCCTTCCCCCTTATCTCAGTTATTTTGAGAAGGACATTTGTATCCATCACCATGATCCATGCCAAGGCTGCTTTCAAGCCAAGGCTAAATTCCCTGGTATTCAGCAGGGGTCTGAAATGGGATGGATCCAGGCTCCTGGAGAGCTGGATTTACGAAGCCTGCTTTGCTGGAGATAGGTTGAAATCCAGCTCAGATGCTGTTTTCCATACTACAGATGCAATTCAGAACACTTGGATTTTCACCTTGACCTCCCACATGGTTTAAAATAAGATCCCTAATTTCCCCTGTTTCACAGAATGCAGCTGAACAGACTGACCCAAACATAATGGGTGGCTTTCCTCCTCTGGTTTAATCCACAGCTACATCTTGGGATTAAGGAGGCCTTAGAAATGCAAAGTATGATCAGCCAGGTAAGAAGAAGTGACCAATTTAAAGGACTGTCACTCTTCTAGCCCTGAGGAAACACATGGTCATTTGCAAAGGTCAAGGGGGCCGAGCTGAGAGCTGGCAGAGGCACTTCAAGGGCTTGAGATAGCTGACGAAGGATGTCCTTCCACATCAGGCAAGGAGGATCCTGTCAGATGCCTCCACAGGGTGACAGAAAGCAGCTCTGACAGGGATATCAATAAGTCCAGCTTTGCTGGAGAACAAATTCAAATTCACCACTGACAAGCACATTTTGCAGAAGCATAGCTGGCCAGGAAATATTCCACTAACCCAGAAATGTCTCTCTCTTCCTCTGGGTGCAAATGGGATTTTTTCCATAATCCCTTCCCATGGATAATAAAGGTATCAGAGGATTTTGATGCTGCTTGGAGAGGTGCAGTGGGAGGGAATTGCTAATCAGTGAGGTGGGAGAAGAAGCAGGGGAATTTCACCAGCTTTAGGATAAGGAGCTGTGGAAAGTCCAGGGCACAGGATGGAGGGTGATAACAAAGCATTCTTCCAGTTTGACTCTTTGGGGAGATCTTCTTGTGGCCTTCCAGGACTTAGAGGAGGTCTCTAACAAAGATAGGGACAGACTTTTTAGCAGGACCTGTTGTGATAAGACAAGGGGTGATGGTTTGAGATTTAGGCTGGATACAAGGAAGAGATAAATGTTTCATAATGAGAGTGGTGAGACATTGACCCAGGTTGCCCAGAGATGTCCCATCCCTGGCACCATCACAGGTCAGGTTGGTTGGGGCTGGGAGCAACCTGTTCTAGATGCAGATGTCCCTGCTGACTGCAGGGGGGTTAGACTGGATGACCTTGAAATGCTCCTTCCAACCCAAACCATTCTATGATCTTATGACTTGGTGTCTACATTTAGCCTGTACCTGGGGCTAAACTCTAGCAGTTGCTCTATCACCTGGTGGCTCCTCCTAGGCAGAGAAAGGGGTTTGGGAAGAAGAAGAGCTGCCCTGGCTGACTCCAGACTGCTAAAGGCCTGCAGCCCATGGATAGCCTAGCATTCTGTTCCAGTGAAACCAGGATACTTGGCCATTTCATCACTTGTTCTATTCCATATAGGCAATTCTACTGACACTGTTAACTTACAGAATCATGGAATTACTCAGGTTGGAAAAGACCCTCAAGGTCATCTAGTCCAAGCTGTAGCCACAGTAGACTACTTGGAATGAACTAGCAGCAAGGAGGAGACTAAAACTAAGAGGTTTTGGAGGAAAGCCATACTTTAGGCAAGCTGGAGAGCTAATGCTCTGCTCCTGGGTACACTTCATTAGGAACAAGGCTGAGGAGAGCAGGCTGCACACCACACTGAGCTATAATTGCTGCATCCTAAGAGCTGGCTCTACCAGAGCCAAGGCAAGTACCACCATGGGGCTGGTAGCTCTGCCGTTGGCTATATGGGGGTGGAAGGCAGCATGGCTCAAAGGACTTAGGTTTGACTGACCTAGGCTCTGCCACTGGTGATGATAGATGAAAGCCTTCAGTTCTTGGCTTCAGTTTTCCTCCTCTCAGATGGGCACAGCTTTACTTACCCTGTTGTTAAAGTACTTTGTAAGTCAGCTTTCCCCAGGAGTAAATCACCAGCAGTGTTTGTAGAGCTGCCAGCTCTTGGCCTGGGCTAGCAAGGACTGAGGAGAACTCTTTGAACATCTGTTCCTGGTCCTCAGGACAAAGTCCTAGGAGAAAAATCATCCTCTTTGGGAAAATGAGAAGAGTCTCAGGGTGTTACAGCCTTGTGCCTCAGCTCCTTCAGGGTAGCAGCAGATTCCTTGCCTGACCTTGAGTTAATCCAGAGTCTAGTGGGGAAGAGCACAAAGCCCAGCAAGGAGGCTTTCACCGCCATGCCTACTCACACAGCAGCCCAGCTTCTTGCTTCTCCTGTTCCTGGGAGACCACATCCTTTGCAGCTACCTTGCTGCACCCTCTGTTATCTCCCAAGCATCTTCTAATGATGCCTTTCCTGGCCCTGACTCACCTGGCACGGAGATCCTCCCTTTCCCCCAAAATTCTCTCTCCTCTCTACCCTCCAGCAGAGCCACCACAAACAGAGAGGAGGGTTGGCAGCAAACAGCACTCCAGCACCCAT
Source organism: Galbula dea (assembly GCA_013399015.1). Classification (NCBI taxonomy): domain Eukaryota; kingdom Metazoa; phylum Chordata; class Aves; order Piciformes; family Galbulidae; genus Galbula; species Galbula dea. The sequence continues at coordinate 244,408 of VWZX01000418.1, forward strand.
CAAGCCTGAGTGAGTTTGGAAAATATGTCTATTTTTGGTCAGAAAAGTATGGTTTATTTGTTATGTGCAACAGAGAAACCATTAGAGTCTCTCAGACTTACACACCTATCTCCACCAAGGAGATGTGATGTCTCAGAGCACCCAGGTCTTTTTTTTTTCCACTGAGCTTCTCCACACAATGCAATAATAGTCCTCAAACACATAATAAAACCCTACTCTGGACAAGGCAACTTGTTGTTTCCACATGCCAGCAGGTAAGGCTGAGCAATGACAAGAGCCCAGGATTTATCCTTGGTCTGCTGATAAAACAAACAAGCTTATCTTCACGCAGGCTTTGCTTCTTATCACATCACTTTGGTAAAGATATGGTTGGCTGAAGTCCTCCCCTACCTTTCCCAGCAGCTGCCAAGGGCTTGTACCCCAGTTTAGATCCTGTTGCCTTCCTGGTAAGGTGATGAGGTGGGAAGGAGAAACATTTTTATTCCCTGCTCGCTGCAAGAGCCGTTAGAACAAAAGGAACTTGGCAAGCTACTGCTTTTGAGAGAGAAAGAAAAGAGATAAGAGTATCAAACCACAGGCACACTGGGTGTATGGCAGGCAGCTGACTATGCTCTGGCCTTCAGGAATCAGAGCAGGGTAGATTTATGTTAACCTTTCTGGCACAGAAATAGATACATTCTATAGATATCCTCATCCCAGAAACCCAGCAGGGTAAGGGTCCCTTTGGAAGGGACCTCTGGAGATCATCTAGTCCAACCCCACTGCTAAAGCAGGGGCACCCACAGCAGGTTGACCAGCATTATGTCCAGGAGGGTTTGGAATCTCTCCCCAGAAGGAGAATCCACAAACTCTCTGGACAGCCTGGGCCAGGGCTCTGGCATCCTCACACCAAACAAGCTTTTCCTCCTGTTCAGGTGGAACCTCCTGGGTTCCAGTTGGTGCCCAGTGCCCCTTGGCCTGGCCCTGGCCGCCACTGAGCAGAGTCTGGCCCTAGGCTCTTGCCCCCACCCTTTAGCTCTTGCCCAGCATTGAGCAGCTCCCCTGTGGGGCTGCTATCCTCCAAGCTAAGCAGCCCCAGGGCTCTCAGCCTTTCCTCCTCCCAGCGTCTTCCTACCCTCTGCTGGCCTCTCTCCAGTAGTTCCTTGTCTCTCTGGAACTGGGGATCCCAGAACTGGACACAGTTCTCTATCTGTAGCCTTCCTAGGGTGGGGTAGAGGGGGAGGAGGACCTCCCTTGATCTGCCTGCCAGTCCTACGTTTCTTGCTGCACCCCAGGAGACCATTGGCCTTCTTGTCCACAAGGGCACATTGCTGCCTCATGGTGAACTTGTTGTCCACCAGGACTCCCAGGTCCTTCTCTGCAGAGCTGCTTTCCAGCATGTGAAGGTACCTACTGACCTGCTTAACAGAAGTTAGTTATCACCTCTAGGATAAGCACTGGTTACAGATTTGGCTGGCAGAGAGCAAAAGGTCCATTTATTTACCCCAAAATCCACAGTGCATGGAAATATCAGAAATCATGAAAGATCTTTTCACCTTGGTCCATCCAACACTTTTCTCCCTCATGAGCTGCAATGTGTCCCTGAAGCTCAGGCCACTGAAGGACCAAAGGGGCTGGGAGAGCATCCCAGCTCTCCATCACCCTTGGGTGCTGCTGGCCACCCACTCCTACCTCCTGTAAGGTCTCTTCCAACCCAAACCAGTCTATAATTATGATTCTGTGACCTCATCACCTTTCTTTCTTCCTGGCTCTTCCTCTAAAAGCCTCCTGTGATCCCATGCTGCAACTAACACCCAGAAGGGAAACTGAGGCATTTAAACCAGACATTAAAAAGCAGTACCTGGGGCTCCCTGCAACTCCAGGGTGATGGGTAGCTTTTGCCCCAGAGCCTCAGCAGTTCCTAAATGTATAATGCTTTAGCTAAATCAGGTTGTTTCACCTGGATCTCCTCAAACCACCCCATTGTGCTGACTGGAGGAGACAGCAGGAGCTCTATGCTTTGAGGGTGGTTTCCAGGCTGCTGAGCTGGGACTTCCCAGGAACATGAAGATCACCAGGAGCCTTCATCTGGATGTGATCTTGCACAGCCTGCTCTAGATGAACCTGCTTTAGGAGGAGGTTTGGACTAGATTATCTCCAGAGGTCTCTTCCTACCCTCCCCCCTGCTGGGATTCTATGATATCTTGCTAACTCTTCTTCTCTCTCCCCACATGAGGCAAGAACAATGGATGAACTCCAGATCCCTGACGGCAAATCCACCAGCCCCAAGGTTTCCTCACACTTGAAATTCATGCCCAAATAGAATGCTCACATCCCTTCTCTCCTCTCCTGCCTCTCCTTCACAGAACCACAGAATCATTAGGGTTGGAAAGGACC
>VWZX01000432.1:0-41571 GCA_013399015.1 Galbula dea
CTCTGCCAAGGAAGGTTTAGGCTGGATATAAGAAAAATATTCTTTACAGAGCGAATAGCCTGCCCAGAGAGGTGGTGGATTCACCATCCCTGGAGGTATTTAAAATAAGACTGGATGTGGCACTTAGTGCCATGATCTAGTAATCATGATAGTGTTGGATTAAGGGTTGGACTTGATGATCTTGGAGGTCTCTTCCAACCCAGATAATTCTGTGATTCTGTGATTCATATAAAAAAACAACAAACCTATGAAGATAAGAAGAGAAAATATCTTACAGGTAATAGAACATGTATCTTGCCTTGCTTTTCTTTAAACTCTATTGGGCTGTTGAAATAAAGTTTAGCATGAATGCTTTTGAGTTGATTTAACTTTGAACTATGTCATTAACTGAGTAAGAAGAGAGGTTTGGGTTTTTTTACGGAAAAAAAAAAAAGCAACGAAGCATATATATTCTACAGCAGGAGGAAAGGCCAATGCTAGCAATAGCTGACTTACAAGTTCAGAAAAGACTTAAGGGGTCATCTTTTTGTTTTTACTCGTTAACTAGTGATTTGTATTTGTTCATTAAATGTTGATCTTCATAACTTTATTAGCCAGTATAAACTTTTTTCCAGGGCACACATTTTGAAACTTCATGGAAATTATTTAAATCTAGAATCAGAATATTTTTCTAAATATATTTTGTTTTAATTCTTCTCTGTTTATTTAAACCCCTGAATTCCTAAATCTAAGAATTCCTCTTCCTTAAATTCTACTGTCTGAACATAAAGAAGGAAAGTTCAAAAGAAGTGTGTTTGTCTGGGCTTTTTTACTCAGTTCTCTTTTAAGTTCTGATTGTAATTTAAGTTTACTTGAAAGATTTTAATAGTTTCCTGCTGTGATACAGCTTTTCCAAGTGGAAAACCAGATGTGTACATTCAAAAGACTGCCATGAGAACGTAACTGTAACTTAGAAATAAGAGAATGGGTGTGTTAACTCATTATCAGAGGGTAAGATGGGGTGGGGTGTGAGCTTGCAGTATACCTACGGTAACTACCATGTACAAAAGTTTTCTTGTCATAAATATGTTTTAGCCTTTGAAAAGATTGACAGAATTCTCTTACACTTTTCATATTTTCTGCTAGATGAGAGCAAGCTCCCCAGAGCAGCTGATACAGTAAATTCATGTTTTCCTGTATCTGAAGCAATTTGGTTGTGCACCCATATCCGAAGTTATAATAATACACTTAAGACCAAAATTTAATAAATGAACATAAGTTTATCTTGAACAATAGACAGAATTACAGTGAGACAAGTCCAATACAGATACTTAGATTTTGTAGGTATCATCTTTTAAAAGTAAAGCTAGGAATGTTGTTACTTTTATTACAAAACAGGTGATGATAAAATGTAATTTGCTGTCACTGGAAACCAAGACACAGGAGTCATAAATCACAGTTTCACAGAATGGTTTTCTTAATGTTTTGGGGACTGTGTGTAGAAATTAGTCTACACAGATGGAAGATTCAGGTGTAACCCATTTGAACTTGATCTATTCCCAAACCAGAAGTGCGTGAATGAGGGTTTTTTTCAAGTCTGGCAAAAAAATCCCAACTGTCTACATGAATAAATAAAAAAAATTATCAGTTTCTAGCTTTAGCACATAAATGTATCAGTCATTTGCAGTGTAGATCAAAAATCCGATGTTTGCCATTAGCTGTAAGTCTTTAGGAACAGCTTTTATCTATTATTTCAACTTGATTCAAAGATTTAAATTAATTTGTAAGTGCTAAAGTCTCTCTCTTCTTTCTGTCTTTTTCTAGGATATTTTTGTATTTAGACATGAACTTGCTCTCCTAAGAGTATCTGGATTCATGGGTATAATAATATCAGGTGGAATAAGTGGACTCTTTTACAGTCAGCTAATGGGTATTTTCACTGTAAGTATCTAATTTTTAGAAGCATACGTTGGTTTTATTTTGATGAAATTAATAAAAGCAGAAAAGCAGATTGCATTTAAGGGAAGTGTAGAGAAACATGGTCTGTCAAGATTTTTCTCCCTCAAGTATTTAACAACCTTTCTAACAAATAAGTGCCTAATAATGCACCTATCAAGGCAATTTCCTGATTTTTATTAGTAAAATAAAACCATACATTGTCCTGGAATTGTGCAGTGTACAAGGTACATATTCGTGGGGTGTGATTTTTCATTTTGTTTTAATCTCTTATGTGCCCTGGTCTCAGTTATGCTTTTTGGTGATGAGGCCTGCTGATAAATCATATATTCTGAGAACACAGACTTTCTGTTAAGTATTTTAATAAATATGCTTATGTTCATACCACTTCAGCTACTAAACTGTGAAATGGAATTTTGTACAGTTTACAGTCCAAACATTGTAAACACTGAGCATCTCTATATTTAAAGGTACAGAAAAAAAAATCCTCTGCATAGAAAATTTTCCAGTTAAATGAACTTGGTAATGTAATAAATATATACAAGAAGTAAGCTTTTGTTTCTTAACATCCTGGTAAGGATCCACATTAGAAGTTAATCACTGCCGGTGAATTCTTTTAAAGTTACCATGAGAATCCACAAAAGTGTTTGCAATGTTGAAAATGCAATGTTGAACAAAGTGTGTTAGCTGGATCTGTACATGTCTGAAAGGGTGTGTGATCTTGCCTGCAAAACGTTTTTTTAATGACAATATCATATAAGATAGCAGCATCTTTGTGACTACAACTGACTGAGATCTGCCTGCATTTTCATTCTGGTATTATGAGGGTTTACACAGTATTAAGCTTTGTAGGTGTAATAGAAAACTTCTTAACTGTATAGTTTTTCTTCTGTTAGATAAAACAACAACGTTGCTTATGGTTTTTATTATATGACCTTTACATAAGTTTTCTGCCTTCTGCTTTTTGTTTGACTGTAGCTATGCTGTTTATTATATTTGCCATCCTCCAGCTTGTCTTCCAGACTTCTTTCTGCACTTCCTGTCAACTCCTAGGTTTATAGATTTACTGTTGTATTCCTTTACTGTGTGCCTAATTTTTGTTCCAGAGTCTTGCTGACAGGTTCTCACCTCCATGTTTAAATGCTGGCACACAACTTTTCTGTTTGCCTCCTCCAGAGCTGTCATTTATTTTTTTTTTTTTTCAAATCCAATCCTATGCCTTGCTGGGTGTCTACTTGAAGTGGTGCCAACATCTGAATTCTGCTCACCCTCACTCCCAGCAGTGGGAGACGGAGAAACGTAGGGAGCTTTAGACTTTAGATGCTGTAACATGGATGTGTTTTCAGTCTCTGTTAAATGAATATATGAGAAGAAACAGAAAGCTGTTAATACCATTTGGTACTACACTAAACCACAGAAATGGTACAGAGGAAAACAAGGAACAAAATGTAAGTCTACCATTCTGTTCTGTGTGCTGCCAGAAGCTGGACTATTATTTTTGGCAGTGGCCATCAGCATCCATTCAGATACTATCAGCATACCTGAAATAAAACCTCTTCAGACCAAACCTTACAGCACACAGTTACAGCTTTGGCCAGCCAATGGAAAAGGCAGAGGAAAGGGTGGCAGGTGAGAGAAGCTTCTCTGCAGACTCCCAAAAGATATGCCTCTGATGCACAGAACTGGGATACAGAGACACTGGGTATACCCCCACCCATAGGACAGAGCACATTGCTTGACGGACTTTCAAGTCCTGTAGAAGCAATGAACTGTAATCACAAAGAGACAGTGATCTTCCTACTGTGTACTGTGATGGAGTTACTATTCAGCATCTAACCTTCCAGCATAAACTAACCAAACTGTATCTGAAATAACCTCTATTTAAAATAATGAATTAATGATGACATTAAGCTTAACATAGTGTAAGGTACAAAATTTGTTTAACAGTGGAACACAATCGTTGAAATGTAATAGTGCAAACTTGAGGTTAATTTAAAAGAAGATCAAACACTTGATGGTATAGTTATAACAGCTAAAGAACTCATCTTAATGCTTCATAGCTGCTATTAAGAGCATTCTGAGAGCTGAAGCTGTCCAGACATGGTGGACAAGAGCATGGGCATTCTGAAGAATGTGAAACAGAGCAGCTGTTACTTGTGCTTGTACAGGAAACCAGATAATCAACATTTTCCTAGTTCATGCTCCATGCCTCTGTTTGCAGTTTAACATCAAGCCAAGATCAGTTCCACAGCTCCTGGGTAAAAGTTATTTTTAAATAATGGAGATAATCAGCATTGCAGCTCTGTGATCTAAACTTTGACTGACATATCATGTCCAGCAAGTTCAGATTTTTGGGGGTTTAGTATTATTTACCTGTATTTCAGGTGCTGCCAAAATTGTATTTCTGGAAAGAAAAATAAACTCAAGATTTATTAAACTTTGACCCTTTTGTAGCAAAACTTTCTAATTTTCTATATGGTAAACTTGCTTGACCACCATTATATAATTTTCTAGAAACCAACCCAATGGTTTGTGCTTCATGTAAGTAACACAAAGCTAGTTTTTCCCAGGAATTTTGGATGTGTATATTTAAAACATTCACAATTCTTTGTCTTTCAGTATCTCCTACATACACAAAATGTGCTCTGCTTATTGTCAGTATCACAGAAGTAACTTGGGATAATGAAATGCCAGTTGTTCATCCTCCCCTTTAGCGTCATCTGCAATAAGGAACTAGGACCTCAAATGGCAACTTGATGCTTCATTGTTTATGGTGGATTTCCATAGGCTGATGGCTCTGCCAAGAAGTAAATGATTGGAATGTAGCATGCATTATGAAGCATGATATGTAGCCTAGGTCACAGCAGTCATGCTGATTCTTCATATTTACAGAAGTTTATCCTGTTGTCATTGCAGCAGGATAGAGTTTAAGGTATAGAGTTAATTTGCATTAAATGACCTTTGTATACAGCATTTTTATGAGCAGATTTGCTCTTCGCTAGAGTTGAGCTAATATAGCTTGGCAAGCCCTAAGAATGAGCAGGTTTTCTTCATGGGATCTAAAGGGGAAATACTGACATCTTCTCCTTTTTGATAATTTTTTTCAGAAGTCAGAAAACATGCAACAGAACATGTAATGGAAAGAATATGTCTGACATACTCCAGCATGTTTTTCTGAAACAGGGCAGTTGCTAAAACAAGAAAAGCAAAGCAATGCAGGTGAAATATTTTGCTATGTGTGCTGGCATTTCCCAAAATTCAGTGTTGTGCCTCTCACTGCATAACTCTCATTGGTTATAATAGTAGATCAATTATGTAAAAGGTCTTTAAGAAAAAAATGCATGTAGTCTGCTGTACCTTGTTTGATCTGTGTTCAACAGATACTGAGATGCTTGGAAAAAAATGTGCTCTCCAGCAAAAATGAAAACTCTGTGAATTGTGTACTCAAATTTGGCTCTTGCACAGAGAATGTTCTTAGAAGTGTACTTAATGAGAAGGTAATTAATACACCAGGTTACCCAACATGCAGTAATTTCTCTTGAGTATATTTACCACCTCTCTTACTGTGGTATCACTGTTAGGATATCATTAGCACAGGGCTATTCATATCTCATCTGGAGGTCCAGAAAGCCAAAGAGCAAGGGAGGTGACTTCCTACAGTGAGAGGAGAACAGCTGGTTGGCAAAAACTGACCTTACAGGAACTTTTGACATGAATTGTTCTGGTGAAGAGGGGGAGCAGCTGAGGTGGCCTCTGTATATGAGATTAGTGCTTTCTCCCTACAAACTAGCATATGTGAAACACACTTCTAGCAGAAGGAGCACATGGCTTTTTTCATCCTCCTACTCCAGTTGCTTTCCCCAAGCTCTGTTTCTCTTTATTCTCATCATCCTGAATTTTAACACTTCTTCTAGCATGTACCTGAGATAGCTCTTGGGGATATTTAACTTGGAGACTTTGGAAACAGAAGTATCTAAGTTCTCTGTAATTCAGAAGTCTCTGAAATATGGAGAAATGTAAGATTCTAGGAACACTAGGATCCTAGGAAGATACTTTTAAAATACAAACATTTAGTCATCTTACAGATAATTTTGATGTTTCTAGAAAACTGGGTGAAAGAAGATAGTTTCACCCATGAAGAAAGCACTGTCTGATGCAATTTCCAAACCCATCAAGTATTAATATTGAAGCCCTGCTTATCTTCCATGCATGGTGTATGCTTTACTAGTCCTCTATTCCCTATCTTTGCTTGTACTGCAAATTTGAATTTTGTATTCCTTAATTGAAAGTGAGCCTGTATTCTCAGGAAGCATGATGGTTTTTAATGACACTGCTTAAGAAGTAAAGCAAGCTTAGCTTAAAACAGTAAGTAAAAAGAAAACAGTTTCGCCCTAGAAGAACGATGTAAATGGTATCCAGAAACTTGCTTGCTTTTTCAAGACGTTTTCCTGATGTATTTTTTAAGAAGTCCTCTCTTACTTGATATTTTTATAGGTAACATATGCATGTTTTCCTAAAAACACATAACTAGCCTATTTATTAGTAGAAAGAAGCATAAATTCACCTAGGGGAAAAAAAAAATGAAGACAGTCTCATCAGCTACATCAAGTTCTATTTTTGATTGTGGGAGGTAAAGACGTGCAGTTCAAGCTCTTGAACTTGAGAGGTGGAACTCTCAGGATGCTTGCGTGTATATTAGTATAAGATTAGTCCTGGCATTTGTGTCTCTTTTGCTCTGGCTCTATTTCTACCTCATGAAAGTACTTCTGTACATGTTTCACTTAATTTCAACAGTTAAATGATGTTAAACCCCAGATTTTTCTATTTATAGAGTGAGATTATGACATATTTGATCTACAAGGCATTACTGTAAAACAAGTAATAAATAATATGGCATCCTTTTTTAAACAATGGCTTGTCTGATTATTTTGGTATTTGTTCATATCTAGTGAGGTTTTAAATTGCACCAGACACCGTTAAGGAGTATTCAGTTTGCTGACCTTTTTTAAGGATGGTACCTCTCGCATATTTGAGGTTTTCCTCCTCTCAGGATCTGTGGTGTTCTTATTTTGTTGGCTGCCACCTGTCTGAAGCAATCAGCCACCTCTTTCTCTTTTCCTGTACAAAAGAAAAAACCTGTCTTCCCATAGACGGTGGAAGGTAACAGGATAATCAGTTCAGCAGTGATCCTCTGATGTCATTGTGGGAGCCCTGCAAAAGCGGATTATCTGTGTCCCAGATAAAATAATTAGAAATTACTTGGACACTTACAAATAACTGATCTACTAATCTCATTTCCAAAGTTAAAAAAGGCCTGTCTCTCAACGTAGCACTACCAGATGTTTCAGTTAAACAGCATCCTTTGCAGAGACTAATCTGAACCCTAATTTTAAAGGATTACCTTTGATTGTTTTTTATTCAAACACTAAACAATGTTTTAATTTTTCCATATGTTCAAACAAAGCATTTTTATGGAAATAAAATTTTCTTGCATTTTCCACTACAGACCATCAAATATGATTTTGTATATTATTATTGCAGAGAAAAACTTTTCCTTAGATTTATTTAGTAATTAACTTGTTTCTATGGGACAGAACTGTGTAACCGATGGGCTTTTATAAATTTAATAGGTACCATGTGGTCTTTGTGCAAGGTAGTGGATGCATTATTATAAACTAAGTGGACAGTGACTTTATTAATTTAATTATTGCTACCAGGGTTTCCTGATAATTAACTGTCTGAATGGTGTACAGTGATATGCCAATATGCTGGTGCAGCAGTATTGTGTGGATGTGGTAGAGAGACATTTCCCTTTATTTATTTTGAGGAGAATGGAAAGGAAAATGGTTTAACAGCTGGTGTTCAACAGCCTGTCCGCTGCACAATATGATACTTACCACATAATTTTTTTTCCCCTCAGAAGTATTTTTAAATTTTTATATTTGTTAAATGTTACATTTTATTTTGTTGGGAGTGTTTCTCCTTTTCACCTTCAATTTGCAAATGTATTTCTCTAGCTACATTATGTTGCTCTTGTAAAGAGATCTCCACATGAACATCTTGAACTAATTCATGTATTTTAACTCTCTTACTTAGTGTGACTGCTACTTAAAGTGAACATGTAGTAAGGAACATTATTCATTTTGCTAAAGACATCTTCTCAAAAGGACAAAAAGTTCTTTTTAAGGAAATGGGAAAAAGATGGAAATTGTACAAGTTCATTTTCTGATACGTTTATCCAAAGGCAGTATTTTCAAGCAGTTAATTTTCTTTAGGAGTATAATTTCATGTGATAGTATAATGAAAAATGAAGTGCAAACAATAAAAATGCCGAAGAAAAATTTTAAATTCTTTGTGTAAATCGGTACATCAGACAAACTCTTACAGAGGTTGAAATACAAAATAATGAAAATGTAAATGCAATTATTCTATTAATGAAACCAAAGGCTTTTTAATTCTATGCACATTTCATAGTCTTGATTCATTGCTGTTTTAATATAGAGTGCACAAGAGATCTATCTGTGTTAAAATGTGTTTTGTCTTTCAAAGTAAGTATCTTGTAATTAAAAATATGTATAATTATATATTTAATCAGATAATCTATTAAATACTATTTTGATTAGTGAAATACTAAGGGCTTTTCCTGGGGTTGGTGGGGGTTTTTTTTCCAAACATTGCAGAAATTTAATCAAGGATCTATTAATCCTCATAATTAATTATAGCACAGAAGAAATTGGTAGGGAAAATAAGGATTCCCAGGCAAATGTATTCTTTACTTGGCTATAATAAAGTGTAAGACACAAAGTAATTGTAGAGGGAAAGAAAAAGGTATGTAAACTATAAACCCAAATAGTAATTTGAAATCGGACATGTAACAGACAATAAATTCATGTTAATATTGTTTGTCTGTATCTTCCCTTTTATTCTTATCCTTTCCCCTTTTCCTGTCTAGGTAAATCTCTTATTAGAAGACTGTATAAAGTCTTAAAATTAAGTTGTTCTTTGAATGAACTTCTGTTAACCGTGTAAAGTCTTTGGTATCTTTACCTTGTTTTTTCTTCAAGTAGACTAGCAATTTAACATTTTGATTGAATGTATGCTAAGTGTTAAACACCTATTTACTATCAAAATAATGTTTTCCTTTATTTTAAAAACCTCTTTCTTGAGCTATTTAAAATGTAAGAATAAATTCAAGTGTAAGACACACTAGATGGTAAAAAAATCTCACCTGTTTTATTTAGATCAGAATACAGTTTTAGGTAAAGTTAGAATACTTTTGCTGAAATTAATTATTTACAGTATTTTTAAGGAAAAGTATAAGTTAGAAAATTTAATCAAAGAGATTTTATACTGTGCAGAAAGAAAAAAATAATCCTGTTTATCAATCAAGGAGGAAGTCTTTATACAACTCCCTTATTTTTCTATATAGTAAGTGAAGTACCTTTAACCAATTGAAAATAAGTAACTGTAATAATGTTGTTTGGGTGTTCTAGGGACTGAGAACATTTTGGTTTAATAATGCTTATCAAATTTAGACATTAGACTATTAAAATGGCTTCTGTGTGTGGAAGGTCTAACAGCATTTTATTCCTAAGCAGTTTTTTTCTTAGTATTTTTGTCTTGGGAAGGTATTTGTAACTATCAAGAAAAATCTCTTTTGTCATGTGTCTTGCTATCATGTAGCTATCTGCACGTACCACACCATGTATTTGAAACAAACTGAAGAAAACGGGTATGTTTGTATAATCTTCTTTGTAGGTGCGTTCCTAATTTATCGGAGGTTTTCATTTAATCATTTTCTAATACATTACAAATAGATTGGAAATCTATTTAACTAAATTATCAGAGCATAGAGGAGTGTAGGAATATTAGCTAGATACAGTGTAGCTTTATTTTTGATTTTGCACACAACTCTCTTATTTAGGAATTTAAAATTAAAGCTGAACTAGTAATTTTCAGGCTGAACTTCACTGTAATGTTTAAAATTAATCATATTTTCTTATGTGAGAAAGATTAAGAAAACAATGCTTAAAAAATGCCAAATGTAAATCCAAAATGTAATTATTGCCAAAAAGGAAAAATTCTGAAATATGAAGTATTCTTTCTATGAGATGTTCAGTGTTCTGTATTTTTCCATTTCCCACTTTTCATTTACATACACACAATGAAAGGATCTTAGGTAGAACCACACAGAATCACAGAATGTTAGGGGTTGGAAGGGACCTCGAAAGATCAGAAGGAATGAATAACATTTATTGTTTAGGTAGAATACATGTTATCTGGCACTTTCAGTTGAAACCAGTGGCTGCAAATCCAGGAAGGCTTACAGGTTTTGTTTGTTTTTTTTCTCTTTATCATACTTTCCTGCTGATTCTTACACACTGAGTATTTGAACAGACTGTATTAAGAAAATGTGGCATAATGCTTATGTTCTTCTGTTGCAAGTACTAAATAGAGCTGCACACATCACTTTAAGCAAACAGAATTAAAACTGAACTCAAAATTGTGGCTGCGTGCTTCGGAGCTAGTCCTATGAGTTACAAATTACAGCTTCTCCTTTAGAAAACATGCATCAGTAAGAGGAAAATATTCTTTCCATGTGCCTCTGTAAATTAGTTCGTGATGAATCCTGTCATATTGTGTGGTTTGTTAATCAACACGTGATCTTTTTTAAAAAATACTGTTTTTTTCAGGCAGTTACTTTTACTAATTAAAAATACAGATGTGAGAGATACAGTCCTCTTACGAGCTAACACGGGTACATTCATTTACAAATTAATTTCAAGTTGGTCTGCAGAATTCAGTAGGTGCTCTGACATGTTTCTCCATTCCTCTCATTAACAGTTTTAGCTACAGCAGTAGCTTGCTTAGACAAGCTGTGCTTACAGATTTGTAGTAAGTCCTCCAAGCAAAAAAACATTCCTCATCCTCTCAAGCAGAATCTGAACCCTTTGCCCTTTTCCTCTTCTTCTAAAGTGATATGTTGTTAGTGATTGCTGTGTTTATATCTTCTGATTTCCTTTGGCTTTTTCTTACTGAGGTATGGTGGGGTTTTGGGGGTTTGTTGGTTTGTGGGTTTTTTAATGGTTTTTGGCTTTTTTTTTTCTTTAAAAAAGAAAAATAAACCCACTTTAAAGATGCTTATCAGTGGGCATGTATCTCAGAATAACCAGGTGCAGGAACAATAGTTATTACCAATCTGGATGATGACTGGGGGTCCATATGACCCATCATGTGAAATTAATCAGTTGTGGGTTAGCCAATTTCATCTTGTATGCAACTGTAAATTTTATGTGCTTTTTTGAGGTACAGATTACTAGGAATCCACAGGTATGGCACGTTTGCTCATACCAAGTTATTTTCAACTTTTGGATGAGTGCCAATTGTCCAAAAGGTTTTAATATCAGCATTAGCTGTAAGTCTGGGGGAAAAAACCTTAGCAGAGAGCAGGGTTCTATTTGTATTAATAGTAATCCAAGCTGATAGTAGATGTAGACAGCCAAAGCCTCTTAGGCTGAACACAGTAATACTGATGTTGTAGCAAAACCTTGGTATACATCAAATGTATAATTAAGAGAGATGATATTCTCGTTGAAAGCCATTTGTGAGATGTGTTAATAAACAGAACACCTCATCATTTATAAGAATAACAGTTATTTTGGTCCTCTTGTCTCCAAAAGAAGAAAAATTCATCTGTCTGAGAAGAAAGCCTTAAATAACTGGCCAAAACTTGACTGTGGTACTCTCCCTTTCCTTCCTCTCCTGTCTCCAGAGAGGATACTGAGTTTCCTGGGGTGCTATGAAGTTTCATTTTTACATGGAAAGGTAAATTGGTTCACTTTCAAATGAAAGTACATTTCAGATGAGCCCAAATGTTTGGCAGCAGTATTGGAGGAGGAAAGCTGTAAGGGGAAATTGGGTTCAGTCACCGGCACTTGTTAAGTAGCTAAACTGCAGAGAGATGTTTTCTCCCATTCCCTCTGTCTCTAGTCTGCAGCTTTTAAAATGTGGGTATAAAGTTTGTTGTTCCTAAAAAGGTATCCTAGCAGCAAACAGTTCACTGCTCAGTTTCAATTCTTTTACTGTAAAGCAAAAGTATTCTAAAGTAGATACTGGCATTTTAATGGAAGAAGGAAGGAAGGATGGGAGAAAAGGAGATTTCCTTTGATTTCCTATACAACTAAAATCCTTAGTGTGTTTTGAAGGTGTGAAGCTTGTCAGTCTTTTCTTAGAGTCATTTCCCGCAGTTCCTGTTTTGGTGCTTTTACTTAGTTTGCTAATTTAATAGGTTACATTTTTGAGGGTAGCATACCCTGATGCACATCTTTCAGGTCTTTATAACATGGCATAATAACAACTGAAAAAGATGTAACTCCCTGTTGGGGGGGAATTCCTCTAAAAATCTCAACTACAATAAGGTTCCTTTTATGAAATGACAGCATAAATCTTTGATAGCTAGAACACAGTTACAGTCTGGACTAGCATGCTACAATTGTACAAAAAACTGTTAACAAAACATTGCTTTCAAACATACTGTTTTGTACAACCAGGTAGACAGCTTTGAGTTGGCGAGAGGATAATTCCTAGAGCTGAGATATTTTTGCAGTTACAGAAAGAGCTATTGCATCTCCTGAAAGCGCTGTTCCATCTTCACTGAAATACCCTGAAAGTCGTATCTGTGTTTACTTAGTCCTTCTTATTCAGAAAGCTATGTGTGGGTTTTTTGTGGTCAGAAAAGGTGATGTTTGTTCTGACAAGTTGGACAAAAAGCCAGCCCAAGGAAGCAGAATCTCCCTTGGTTGTGTAATCAGGTCCTGCCCTAACAAAGAGAATGGCTTGTGTCTTGCAATGCTTTCCTGCCACCTCTGGCAGATGAGGGAGAATATGCTAGACAGATCCGTAAGGTGGAGAGGGGAAGCAGTTTATATGTGGAAATGGAAACGACAGACAGTATTTACAGTCTGCTGCTTCCAGTCCTGTCCTATCTTACTGCTCAGGTTGTTCAAATCCACCTAATGATGGGGCCAGAATGGTTTAGGTAGTCCGCTGTGGGCATGCCATGTCCACACAAACAGGGAGGAACTTGTGTATCCTTTGGTGTGAGAAGAGGGAACTTCTCTCCTTTGCCATAGTGTGTTTGGAATTAAGCTGGGTAGGTCGTGGGCAGAATTAGGATTTAATACTGTTTAGCATGTGGTAGGGGTTTCTTGTTCCAAGAATCATCAGAGCTGGGAAGCGGACTTAGAAGAACAAAATTTGGCAAGGGGTTTTGAGGCCACCCATGTCTGGTGAAGCAGGGAAGCAGTTTCCTTTACATTATTTCCTACTCATATTTCACCTTTCCCCTTCAAAGCTTTATAAAGGTGGTGGCAGAATCCCAGCAGTGTCTGCACTGAATTCGATGCACTGATGGCAGGAACAATCAAGGAACACAGTATGGTTTTATTGTGAGGTAGTGTTTCCAGATGACAATGAAGTCACAGCCTAATTAAACCACAAGTCTTGTGTCTCTGGGACAACAGGGACTCGCTCTCAGTTTCATTGAAATGTTAGTGTAATCTGCATTATGTGAATGCCTAAATCGCTGAACAATAAAGGCAAATATCAAGCTGCCATGAAAAGGAGATGGAACCATGAAAAATATTTCAATTATTGTATTTTGGACCTCATGAGTGATTTGAGGACAAAATGAACTATAAATAAGCATTGAAAACACTAATACTACTGGAGTTAAAACTGAAGTTACACTCACAAAGCAAGCTTTTTTCTTAAATATATACTGCAAAAATGAAAAAAGTGCTGTTGTTGGTAGTTTCAAAAGTTTTATTTGGGGATGATCTAAGCTTAATTTGATAATCATAAAACTTTGTGACATAAATCATATTCAGAAGAGTTAAATATGAATTTAATTTATTGTTAGCTGCAGGGGTGCCTTCACTCTGCGTTTTATGTAGTTTTTGTTACATTTTTAAGAATTTTTATATTCAGTATTTACCTGTGGCAACTATGGAAACTGGTGGTATATATCTAGTGGTGCTGTTTGCCTTCTAATACTCATGAAGATGACTATTTTAAAACTTCTTAATAGTTCCTGCTTATCAAAATACTACATCTGTTAATAGTTGCCTTTTACTAAATTTCTTGTGGTTATCTCAGTGGACTACTCCCAGGCTGGAGTGGGTGCTAGTGAAAGGTACAGCAAGAGCATACCTTACACACATTACTTCTAAATGTCCCATGAGTTAATTGCAATATCTGAATTAATTTTAGCTGTATGAATGCTGTAAGGTTTTGTTGGCATTTTGTGGCATGTGCTATTGTAATAAAACTACACAATATAGTTTCACATCATATTTGTAAAAATCATTTATCAGACTGAGTAGATTTGTTTGTATAATCTCACAGCTGTCTAAAACTAATATGGTGTGTGACTAATATCTACAGGGCTAATGCCAAAAAAGTATATGCTAAGAATTGATTCTCTGCTTTATTTCGTTGCTTTCGTAATGACATCTTAACAGTTCAGAATGTAAATAAATACTTTTTCACTGTTTTTTCTTTTCCTTAATAGGATACTACAAGTATAGAAAAAATGTCAAACTGTTGTGAAGACATGTAAGTGCTGTAAAATTTCTGTGTTTATTTGCTGAAAATCTAAAGGAATAGCTGGGTTTTCTAACTGTGTGACAGAGAAAAGGAACTGAAGGCACTTTGTTAAGATTATTTTGTGTGGTGCCGTGCCGTGTACTTCCTTTCTCTAGTGGCAGCTCGCTAATCTTTTAATATCGGTTGCACACAAAGCAGCCTCATGTTTTTCCTGTTCCTTCCCTACCCAAAGCCAGTGGAACTGTATTTTCTTTCAAAACTACAGATCAAAAGACACTTTCTGCTGTGTCTTGACATACATTTCATTGATTCTGAGGTTCTCCTCTGCTTCAAATGTTGCCTTCAGTTGATTGACAATACAGTTTCTGTTCTCCAAAGCGAAGTCTCAGCTGCATGCCATAATGAAAGAAAAGCTGTATTTGTGATGCTGGGACACAATTCATCAGAGTCCAGTCATGGATCCCCAGCCAAACCTGCATTGTTGTAGCTGACTGAAGTGCACCATAGGCGTGCTGTCTTTCACTAATAATGCTGTCTTCTGTAGATCGAGGCCCCGAAAGCCATGGCAGCAGACCTTCTCAGAAGTTTTTGGCACTCACTGGAAGATCCTGTGGTTTATTCCTTTCAGGCAGAGGCAACCACTGCGAGTTCCCTACCACTTTGCCAATGACGTCTAAACAGATGGATGGTGGGCACAGATGGATCCTTCATGCTGGAAGTGCACTACAGGTTTTATGATAATAGGACTATGACAGTCTTCAAGTCAATTAAAATCCACCCACCAGTTGTAGGCCTCACAATGTGCCCCAGGCTGTATTTTAATATTAGTCTTGATTCTGTTCTGAGATTAATACAAGTTGTATAGAATCATGGAATCATTTAGATTGGAAAACACCTTTAAGACCATTGAGTCAAACCATTCCAGATTAGCTTTTCAAAGGGATTTATTTTGTCTTTAAGGTTAACACCAAATGCAAATGACAGGAATGCAGTCTTAATCTATTTTTTTTTTTTTGATACTGTCTGTTTTGGGGTTTTTTAATTTATTTGTTTGTTTGGTAGGAAACACTGAAGTTTACATTGATTCCCACTGTTAGCTTTCCCACAGTCTTCTTATGCCTTAAATTTTTTTTAGTGTTTTTATCAGTAGGCCTGTCTAGATAATATTCATGTCTTTTTTCTGCTACATGTGTTTAAAATTCCCTGATACTGCTGTTTATTTATGATATGCAACAGTAATCCTGCAGTATCACACCATAAAAGGTGACTGAGGGACAGTTCTTCATAAACCTTTCTCATAGAGGTTTTTATACATACACGTAAATATATGTGTTTATATGGAGAAATCTTACATTTACACTTATCTCTCTGCTTAGATATGATCTTACTGAAAAACAGTCACATCTTAATGTCAACAAAAGTGATTAAATGTTCCAGGGTAAAATATGCAGATAGAAAACACATTTTCCCTATATCCCAAGGATTTCTTTGAAATAATTCAACAGAATTGTATGGGGCAAATACTAGAATGATTACTTCTGAAAAATGCAGATTTAATTAGCATAATGTGCCATAAAGAAGTATATTGTCAATAAAGCTATAAATTTCGTATTTACTTTTGTTTAGTCGTGATTAGCTGGAATTGGTCTAAGTGTTTGTATATTGGAAATGTATCTGAAAATATTTTAATAGATTTACACATAAATACAGGTATTTGCTACTCACGTGTAGTGAGGTATATTAACTGATTTCATAGAGTACTGTGTTGATGTATGACAGCTTATTATGGGCCTTTTAAGTGTGGAAGTGGTTAACCAAAGAAAGCATCATTAAGATTACATTGGGTAAATTGACTGATTCCCAGAGCACTGTCTCAGCTTTGCCTTTATCTGGAAGAATTATGTAATTTGTTATAGCCCTCTATATTTATACAAATATCAGCATGAGATGATTTTTGAAAGGTCTGTGACTTGTTATGAGAAATGCACAGCTTCAGTGCTTTCAGTTATGCTGCTTACTGTGTTTGTTGTCTAGTCTAACAGGACTGTGATCCACCTGAGATGACAGCCATGCAACAGGGTAATAAAAGGCACAGAATCAGGATGTGAAACACAGAGGTTGTGTTTGGAAAGAGTACTAGTTCATTTGTGAACAGTTCACTGAAAAAGAAGGGCTCAATTTGTCACAAATGGTATTCATAATTTTAGATCAGCTGTTTTAAAATCTTAAGACACTCACCTGTCAATGTTAAGTGTCCTTTCATTGAATTTAACAGACTTCGATGATGCAAAAGATCAATCTTAAAAATCACTTGAATTTTAAACTTTTGTGAACTCACATTTGAATCAGCTTTACTTTCTCCTTTTAAAAAAAGCTGCAATATTTTTTCCATTTAAATTTCAAGCCTAATGTTCAACTATTTTTTCATGGCACATTTAAGATGGTATTGGCAGCAATATTTAAACAAAAGGAAGCTTGAGGGAAGCTTATAGAAAGGTTAGAGCAGAGCTTGAAATTAAAAAGAATGTGCATATACATTATAAAGTAATGGCCGTATTCTCTTTTTAAATGAATTCCACTATTATGATCTCTGTGAAAAACATATGAGAGTTAAGAGTTTAGTAGTTTAAAAGGGTTTCATGCTATTCAATTATCATAGTCATCAGATCATCCATTTCTGAAGCTTAAGAAAGAGGATCAAGAATGTAACTGTTCTTAATACATTCACTGTGGGGATATACAATTATTCTTTCTGTTTTCTAATATAATTATTTCAGTTAATTTAACTGTGCATGGAGAACCAAACCTGTAATACAGAATCTGCAGGACTGCTGGAACCTTAGTTATAAGCAGGATATTTAATTTTTCATACACCACAGTCAGTGAAACAATGGCATCATTAAATTTTGCCTGCTTTGCGGGGATAAAAATCCCAACAACAGCCCAAAAGTCACCTTGTGATCTCCATCCCGGGACTCTCCAACAACACCAGGTGCCAAACGTTAAGAAGTCGATGCTGACGAGGCAGGGGCCGAAGCCTGACGGTACCGGGAACTACGGCGCTTGACTGCGAGTGAGGCCGGTTCGGGAGGGCAGGTTCCCAGCGGGCCCCAGGCCCACTTCGCTAGCGGCAGTGGTCCACAGCAGGAGGCGGTGCGCAGTCGCGCGCGGCTTTGTGATGCCGCGGACAGGGTCGTTGAAGCGCGCTCCCGACAAAGCGGCCTGACGGCGCTGGATTTGGGGGGTGTTGGGGGCGAGCGAGGTCTGCTGCAGGCCTGCCGCAGGTGGGAGTGGAGTGTGCAGGGTTTAAAGAGAACATCCTCGGAAGCAGCTGGCTTTCCTTTCGAACAGCTCTTTATGCACTAACAATAAGCCGCTGAAGCCGGGGGCACTTAGCTGAGCAGGAGAACCTTGAGGCTGAAGTACCGGGTGTCATGTCCATGAAAATCTTGCCCGATTCTCGAAATGGCAGTTTCACCGATTCAGAATTTCTCAAAGGTTTTAATATTGTTGGATTTTTTTGTTTGGTTGGTTTTGGTAAATATTTTTTCTCTGTCTTCTGTTCATCCTCAAGGTGAGGAATCAATATGTACTATAATTAAGGCAGCTGCTTTACACTTTATCCCTTTTCTGGCTAGAAGAGAAGGAAGAATTTAGAGGGGCTTCATTTTTGTGAGTTACTGAGCTTTTAACATGTGAATGACAGGCCTCTAACAGTGTAAAAAGTAGTCAAATTTTTTATTTATTTATTTAGCTAATCATCCTGTCACGTATTAATTTATTAGAGTAATGATAACTCTGAAATAGATTCTCAGAATTAGTTGCTCCAGCAGGAAACAATCAGGTATTACGATCTAATTTGAAATCCTTTGAAACTTGAAATCTCTTGAACCTTTACTTGAAATCCCACTTCTTTCTTTTCAGCTATCCTTCCTGCTTTTTATTTTAGTAGAAACTGCATTCTTAAGTCAAATCAGTGGTTGTTAACTAATTTCAAATAAATCTTACAGACAGCATTAAAGAATGTTATCCTAACAACATCAGAACCTCAAGTGCTTTAATGAACACAGTAGATATTAGCTATGAACTTAACAATAGTTGATTTCCTGAGAGGTACAAAGCAACATCAAAGCTCTAACGAAAAGCAGCCCAGAAATACTTGAAAATAACAGGTTTATTTGCAGTTTGGGCAACTTCTGGTAGAACTGAACAGTGCTACTTTGCTGTCTTCTCACAATGTCAGAAAGCCGCGATTTCATTTGAAAAACCTTGATGTCTAAAATAAAAGATTCTGCATTAAATAATTTTTACCAGCCTGGCCTTTTAACTGTTGCTTTGAAAGAGAGGTTCCATCAAACAGCTGCTAGAGTAGCTGAGATATGCAATATTTTGAGTCTTGAAGAGGTTTCATGAGTAAGAAACTGTCTAAAAACTGATTTTGACCTAGGCAGCTTCCTCCTTGTTTTGATTCTAAAGTGGGCTAATGTGAAGGGAAGAACAGAGGAAATGGAGATGGGATCAAAACAATTGTTTTTCTTTATTACCAAAGTTTACCAAATGAAGTGGATTGCAAAGAGTGAGAGTTACACAGTTAAACACGCATGCTGTTGTTATATTACATCTTTATTCGTCTTAAAGTTGTCCAGTTTTATTCAGTTGATGCTGCTTTTCAGAAATTAGGAATCCATGCTTTGTTTTGTGCTGTAGCAGAACATTGTATGTTAAGGTGGCAAAGACAGAATCTCTGAACTACTGCGAAAGAGAATCTTCTTAAAATCAGCTTTACGTTTAAATGAAACACAGTTTCCAGTTTTCTGGTACACTGAATTTGTTAGTTAACATAAACCACTTTTTTGTAACGCATTATTTTGTAATGCATTATTATATATAATGCAAATAATACATTCTTTACTGTATTTGGCCAACCTTCCTGCCAGTAGCTACATCTCTTAGGGCAGACTGTTCCTGTCACATATTTGAGGGTGCTGTCACTTAGATGCGTTATTTAACTTGACTATCTCTACCCTCAGTATTCACCATGCACCCAGTTTTGCTGCAGCTCACAAGTAAGAAACCAGTGTAGCTTTGTTGGAACAGCTGTATCACAATGACAAATACTACTGGCTGGCTCTTCTCAATATCACAACTGGAAATATCATTGCATTCTGTAAAAGTGTTTTCTTTGTGTAGTGGAGTGTTGATCTTTCTGGACAAAAATTGTTGCTTATTCTACATCTATTCCAATAAATAATACTGTATTAGCACTTCTAAACTATTCCTAGAATAAAAACTAAATGTACCTTCTGAAGAAAGTGTTGCATAAAACAATATGGATCAGGAAGTAGACTTCGTAGTACTCATTCAGTCCTGTACTTCTATAGTTGTGTTATGTGGGCAAGTGTAATAAATAAATATTTTAGCATTGTCTACAGGAAATAAACTTTTATTCTTAGTCTTGTAACCAGCTGAAACTTAACTGTCAGAAGACATAAATACTGTACTAGTTTTTGCAATTCAAGAAATTCCTTGCTTTTGTTTAGCCTAAAACACCTTGTATCTGATGTTGAATTCTGTGGACAAAGATTTGAGCCTAGTGAAGCGATCTGACTGAGCATCAGACATTTCCCTTTGAAAGGATTTTGGTTTTCTGCCCTCAATATACATATTGTTTTTAGTCATATCTGATAGCCACATTGCAGCTGTTAGCTCCTAACTAAGTTGGAAGAGTTGTGGGCATATGGTGTGCTTTTCATAGAGGCTCATTATATCACCCTTTGAGATTATCCTTTGCTGGCCCTTAGATTTTATGGTGTGCTAACTATTGTTAATTCTCAAAGGACCTTTGAAACAGGAGGTCCCAAATCTCTGGAAACTTACTTTACAGCTCTGTTTTAAGCAGTTGACTTGCTTACTTTGGGCTAGTTTTTTTTTTCCTGCTGAGTAGCTGATTCTTAACATGAATGTCTGTCCTGGGTTTGGTAGGATAATTTTCACAAGAGTCTGAGAAGGGTCACAGCCAGGATAGCTAACCCAACTAGCCAAAGGGATATTCAGTACCATATGATATCATGCTCAGTATACAGCTAGGGGGAGCTGGCATGGGGAGGAGGGCTTGCACCTCAGGAACGGCCTGAGCATTGGGTTCTCAAGGTGCGTAACTGCATTGTGCATTGCTCACTCTGTGTATTCTTTTATTAGTATTACTTTTACTATCATTTCTTCCCTTGTGTTTTTATATTAAACTGTCCTTAGCCCATTAGTTCTTTACCTTTTTCTTCTGATTCTCCTTTCCATGCTGCTGGAAGGGAGAAGTGAGTGAGCATGGTACTTAGTTACCAGCTAGTTCTAAACCATGACAATGACACAAATATTTTTGTCTGAAAAAGAGTTACATTTAAAAATAGCCTCAATTAATGACGTAGAGGTTGAAGCTGCAGGTGGTGTCTGCCATAAAATCAGGATGATAGTGAGTTTTCATTCAGCTCTGGGTTGTTTGTCCGAAGGATTTGCTGTTTGAGGCTCAGTCTTTCATTAGTATGCTTACATAGTATCTAGAAGTGTTCAAAAAACATATAGATGTGGTGCTTGGGGGCATGGTTTAGTGGTGAGCGTGGTAGTGTTGGGTGGACGGTTGGATTCGATGATCTCAGAGGTCTTTTCCAACCATAATGGTTCTATGATTGTGGTAAATGGCTCAGTGTCTAAGTGGAAACCAGTAAAAAGTGGCATTCCTCAGGGGCCAGTACTGAAACTGGCACTATTTTAATATCTTTGTCAGAGACATGGACCGTGAGATTCAGTATGCCCTCAGCAAATTTGTTGAGGACACAAAGCTGTGCATTGTGGTCAACACGCTGGAGGGAAGGGATGCCATCCAGAGAAATCTTGACAGGCTTGAGAGGTGGGCCTGTGTAAGCATCACGAAGTTCAACAAGGCCAAGTGCAAGGTCCTGCACCTGGGTTGGGGCAATCCCAAGCACAAATACAGGCTAGGCAGAAAATGAATTGGGAGCAGCCCTGCATACAAGGACTTAGAGACAGTAGTTGATAAGAAGCTCAGCATGATCTGGCAATATGCGTTCGCAGCCCAGAAAGCCAACCGTATTCTGGGCTGCATGAAAAGAAGCCTGACCAGGAGTCGAGGGAGCTGATTTTCCCTCTCTGCTCTGGTGAAAGCCCAGCTGGAGTACTGTGTTCAGCTCTGGGGTCTCCCAACATAAGAAGGACAATGACCTTTTGGAGTGAGTCCAGGGGAGTGCCACAAAGAAGACCAGAGGTCTGGAGCACCTCCCATGTGATGACAGACTCAGTGAGTTGGGGTTGTTCAGCCTGGCAAAGAGAAAGCTCTGGGGAGACCTTGTAGCAGCCTTCCAGTACCTAAAGGGGGCTGGCCAGAAAGCTGGAGAGGGACTTTTTACAATGACATGTAGTAACAGGACAATGGGTAATGGCTTTAAACTGAAACAGGGTAGAGTAGATGTAAGGAAGAAGTTCTTCACCATATGGATGGTGAGGCAGTGAAACAGGCTGCTCAGAGAACTTGTGGATGGCCCGCCCCTCCCTGGAAATGTTCAAGGTCAGGTCGGATGGGGCTTTGAGCTCATCTGGTGGAAGGTGTCCCTACCCAGGGTAGGGGAGTTAGAAAAAGGTGATCTTTAAGGTCCCTTCCAACCCAAACCATTCTGCGATTGTAAGGGTCAATACAGAGTGCAAATGAGGATGCATTTCCTTGGCCTAGGAAGAAATTCTGATTGTGGGAAATTACTATTGTGATTTAAGAGAGATCAGACCTTTCTTGGTTGTACTTGAGTCTCATTTACCCAGACAAAATCACTTCTGTTCTCATTAATTCACTACAATAGCAAAGTTACTACCTCGAATGAGTTCTGTTCATTCCTCTACTCAGCTTTGATGGCTCTTCTCCTGTCTTCACTCTGACCACATAGCAGTCCCATCTGCAGTCATGTTCATCTCGTCTTGGCCAGAATAGACACTGTGGTAGGGTAGCCTGAGAAACTGTGGAGATAAAGAATATTGGTTTGATTTAAAAACAGAAATAAGTTAAAAAAAAAAAAATTATATGCAAGTAGTCTGATTCCACTTGGGTTTGGCTTGAAAGCAAGCAGTCAGTTGCATAGGAGATTTGAAATCTGTTAAAGGATTCTGTACACTGAAACACGCAGAAAGCAGTTGTCATAGTTCTTTATGGGTTTTGAACAAATGCTGCCTTTTCTTTTTTTATGTAATAAAGCACAGCTGGTGCTTTTTGGAACCTTAAACAGTATTTTGTATATCATTCAGGTTGCTTTTACCTTGTTGTTTCCTGAGTCAGAACCTCATGACCTAAGCCAGTACCGGCAATGTTCTGGTGCTGCCATAGGTACATTTAGCAGCTGGAGAATTATGTCTCTTGTGTCAAAAAACAACATTTAAAAAAATATTGTTCCGGTTATGAGACTTCAGTTCTTGTATACTTGGAATTTTAAGAAAAAATCTGATCTCCTGTGGATTAGTCTCTATTAAGAGACATAATTGCTTGAAAATGTGTATTCTGAGCTGTTCTTCAGATATTCCTGATTATTTTTCTTCATTACTGTGTAAACACACGGCAAATGACACACCAAGTGGTATGTCATGACAAATCACATTGTCATTCAAATTCAGGATAATTTATGATTCGCATTATCATGTTCAGAATAAAACAACTAATGGTATTGATATGGCAGTTGAGATACAGATACAATCATTTGCTTTATAGTTATTAGGAAATTATATATGTAAAATACAATGCTAGAAATATTTGTCTTTACAAAAGCAAATGTACTTATTTGAAAATAGACAGGTATTACAAAGGAAGATTTCAGTGCTGTTTAAAATTATTTAAAACAGACGAAGTATGACAAATTCTTGCTTTGTATGCTGTTTATATAAAAATACAATTATTGTTCCTACTGCACAGTGTGTCAGACACCTCTTTTATTTTGGCTGTTTTACATGTGTGGTTTTTAAGGTTAAGCTATAATCCCAAATAATAGTTTTGGAAAACTGAACTGTGACAAATGACTGCATATTTAGTGAGGTACTTACTATGTGAGCTTTCTTTTTTGTTTTTAAAAGAACATTAGAATGTTTGTGGAAGCATTGAAAACTTTCTCAGGAGTGCCTATTGGTCTAACAACACTAATTACAGTACTGGTTAAATTTCTTGCACAAGTAATAAAATTATGTATATGTAGCTATACTGATGCACTAATCCTCTTTCCATCCATCCCCTCTCACCTGCCTCTGCCTCTGCCTTTAGTTGTTTTCTGTTCTTGTTGTTGTAAGGTAAAAACAATCAAGTCTCTAAATTGAGCTAATCAGGGAGTACAAGCACAGGAGACCCAGGCATCTTGTGACATATTTATACCAAGACAGAATTCATAGTTCTCTGTAACCCCTACAAGAGTAGGAGCCTCTGAAGTACGTATAAATTAAAAGTTATATAATTTTCCATTTTTCAAATAGCAAAAAATACATGGGTTTTGTGGTTTGTTGTGTTTGGTTTAGTTGGTCTTTTGTTGTTTTTTGTTTGGGTTTTTTTATAGTTGGCTTGTATGTTTTTTTACAATGTATTAGGTCATAATAATTCTTGGAACACTTTTTGATAGAGTTAAATGAATCTGACTCAGCAACTCTTCTGTTTTGTGGATGTGTGAATTTATGTCAGATTTCAGTGCAGAGAGGTTTCACACATTTTGGTCTCTTTCAGATGAAATACTGGATTTAGACATGTAAAAAGAGGTACAGAAATATTTGTGGCCACAGAAAAATGTAGCAGACAAAGGTAAGAGAGAAGCTGCTAGGTATGATATGAGCAATATTTTCAAGTGTAAAAGAAGTAAAGGGAACATTTTAGATACTTAAGAAGGTCCACTGCAAGAATAGTGAGCCAAAGAAAAAGCCAATGATTATGCCTGCAGGGAAATGATTAAAATAGCTAAACTGTGGCACTTTATGAATAAGGGACTACAGACTGCATGATGATAGTTTGTGCCACAGGGCTTGCGTCTTCTGTTTCAACCCAAGAACCGGATTCTGGTCACAAGAGTAATAACGATCACTTCCATACTGATCCTTCCAGAGCAGCGTAAATCCATCCTGTAAAATTCTGTGTTCTGTGTGTATTCCAGAGAAAGCTGTTCTTGCCTGCTGCCAACAGTTTCCATTTCCTTTGTCTAAAATTTCAGTGGGCCTCTTTTCCTCATATAATAATTTCAAACCTTGTTCATCTCTGCTATGAAATTTGTTTTGTTTACTATTTACAAATTAGATACAACTGACTTGTTTGGGTATGTGCCTTCTTTTTGATGTGTGGAAACTGAGATCTCTTCCTACTTGCTCATAAAAATAATTTTAGTATGTATGCTGCAGTGTTTTTAATACCTAAACTGCTGGAAGTATTTATTAGTATGTTTTGTCCTGTTGTAAACTGAATGAAACAAAGTATTGAACAGTACTTGAGTCTATATATTAATTTTAAGAGGCTGCCAGGTAGTGCAGACAAACAAATGCATGCAAACACTGCTGTAGGCTGACCAATTACCCATATGAGCTGCAATTATATTAGTGTGCAAGGGCAATTGGAGGGAAAATTGGACCCTGTGGACATCCAGCTGAGTAAACAGGCTTGAGGAAGGATGGAGAATGTATTAGTCTGAATACAATACAGCTAAGCTAATTTGGAAAAAAAACAGGCCAGAATTTGTATCAGTCACAGCACATTCTTTGTATGTCCTTTCATTTCACAATATTTTTCTTGCTATTAGACTTCCCCCTCAGAAACATTCCCTTTGCTGAAGGTTTAGATCATATATATGCAGCAATAGGCTTTGTATGCAATAAGCCAAAAAGGTATATTTCAGTCACACAGAGCTGAATATAAAATCAACTGGACAGGTGTGGCTGAACAATAACTCTTTCAAGCCTAAGTAACAATTTATCCCCAAATATAACATGATCTTGGTGTTATGATATGCTTCACAACCTCACTTTTTAATTCTGTGACTTCTACAGACTGTTGGCTACCATTTGGGTGATAGGATCCTCTTTTTTTCCAAGCATTACAAATGTGGGCACAGGACCACCAAGATTGTTAAGTGGAGCATCTACCCTATGAGGACAGGCCGAGAGAGCTGGGTCTCTTTAGCCTGGAGAAGAGGAGACTGAAGGGAGACCTCATCAATGTCTATAAATATGTTAAGGGTCAGTGTCAGAAAGAAGGAGCCAAGATCTTCTCGGTGTCATCCAACGTTAGGACAAGGGGCAATGGGAGCAAGCTAGAGCATAGGAGGTTTAGTGTTAATATGAGGAAGAATTTTTTCACAGTAACGGTGACGGAACACTGGAACAGGCTGCCCAGGGGGGTTGTGGAGTCTCCTACTCTGGAGACATTCAAGGTCCACCTGGACTTGTTCCTGTGTGACCTTATCTAAGGTGTCCTGCTTTGGCAGGGGGTTGGACTTGATGATCTTTCTAGGTCCCTTCCAACCCCTAACATTCTATGATTCTGTGATAATTCAAGAAGTTGATCTGTTGATTCAAGAAGTAATGATTTGTCTCATGAAGAGGAAGTGGTTTTGCATGTCTTTTAACAAGACAATGATCAGCATACTTTTCAGAAAATTTTATGCCGCAGCTTTCTTGCAGCAGCATATGATTTAAATGAATCTGGGAAAACCAATAAAAAAATACACCTTAGTTACACAGACTTGAAGTCAAAATACAAATATTGTACTTTTTGCCTTGAGGTAATCTGAAAGTCCTGTTGCATATGTTCAACTCACCATGCTGATGTTGATCACATCTCTAAATCAGACTGTTTTACTACAAAATTCAGAGTTGAGGAGTCGGACTAGGGAGTGTCAGCTCATTTTGGCAGAACTTCTTAATACCAAGATTTCACCAGGCTCTGATTTACTACTCAGTAACCTGATGGATGTGTAAATATCATAGAGAATATTTTTCCCTAATATCTATGAAAAAATGTGCTAGGTGTACAATTTTAAAAGTATTGTAACTGAAGGACAGGTAGCAACTCAAGTGTACCTGACCTCTGGTATGGTACAAAGGAAATCACATATGAGAGATTTTACCAATTAAGGTAGTCCCAGAAGTATTTCTGTGTTGTGCAGTTTTCCTTTCTGAAAAAATAGTTTTTCCAATGTGGGTCTGTAAAATTCATGCTACCTAAACAGAACATAAAATTGCAAAATTGTATTCTGGGAAGATGGACTCCTACTTTTTATAATCACTTAGGAAATGCTGTTAATAAACAAAACTAACCCTATTCCAAAGAAAAAGGTCTCCTTTACTTTTGGAGTAGCTTTATCTTCTGAGGCATGGTTCTTCAGATGTCTCTGTAGAAAGAGAAATATTGATGAAGGCAAGTATGTTCTTTAAAGAAACAGTGTTTGAATATATTTTTAGTATTAATTCCTGACATGTAGATAATAGGTGTCAACCTTCCAGTCTCACACACTTCTGTCATTCTTCATAACTTGTTTTCTTCTTAGAATTGACAAATGCCTGAATAACTGCACTGATATCTTTAATTAATCTTCTTATATTTTGCTGTGTTTGAAAAAAAAACTTTTTGAAGCCTAAAAAACCTTATTTTTAAATACTGGTTAGTTGTATTGTAGATGTGTAAAGAGATGCTATTATTTGGAGATATGAGAAGATAAAACGAGGAAATCAATTGTTGTATAGACAACTGGTTTTCTAATATAACTTCAAAATTTCTACTCTCCCCACTTGTTTTTCCTTTCAAGAGCTGAGTCTTGTAGAATTAGAGTGCGTTTTTTCAGATGTGAAAGCCCTCTTTGCAGTGCCCTGCAGAACTTCTTTGCTCTTGTGGCCAGGAGGGCCAAAAGGATTCTGGGGTGTATTAGAAGGGGTGTGGTTAGTAGGTGAAGAGAGGTTCTTCTTCCTCTTTACTCTACCCTGGTGAGGCCGCATCTGGAATCTTCTGTCCAGTTATGGGCCCCTCAGTTGAAGAAGGATAGGGAACTGCTGGAAAGAGTCCAGCACAGAGCCACAAAGATGATGAAGGGGCTGGAACATCTTCCTTCTGAGGAAAGGCTGAGCGAACTGGGTCTCTTTAGCTTGGAGAAGAGGAGGCTAAGGGGTGACCTCATCTATGCTTTTAAATATGTGAAGGGTGTGTGTCAGGAGGATGGGGTCAGGCTCTTCTCAGTGAAGCCCAGTGACAGGACAAGAGGCAATGGCTGTAAGCTGAAGCATAAGAGATTCCATGTGAATACACGTAGGAATTTTTTCACAGTGAGGGTGCCAGAGCACTGGAACAGACTGCCCAGAGAGGTTGTGGAGTCTCCTTCTATGGAGATATTCAAAACCTGTCTGGACATGCTTCTGTGTGACCTGGTCTAGGGAACCCTGCTGTGACGGGGGGGTTGGACTAGATGATCTTTCAAGGTCCCTTCCAACTCCTAATATTCTGTGTGATTCTGTGATTCCTTCTGGATATATTTTCTTAGAGTCTTCTCCCACCTGTAAGAACAGATACATGAATATGTTGTAAAGTCAATATCTTAACCAGGCTTTTGAAAAATGGACAATATAATTTTATTCACTCTTCTGCAGTGTCCTGGAAAGGTATTCTTGGAAGTGTCAAAAAACTGAAAATTGATAACTTACCTTAGGATCTTGACACTTCAGTTAGTTTTTAACTTTTTTCCAATCCCAGGTTTTCACTGTCCTTTTTTCCAATTTGAAATTTTAAGCTTTTCCTTTGAATGTATTGGACTTGTGCTGTCCCTTCTAATTTGAAGAATTCTTGAGCAGTCAGCATTTTCTTTACGTAAACTTACTTGTAAAATAAAATGAGGTTGCCTCTCAGCTATGTGTTTATTTGATAAACTAAGTGAATGTGCACTTACAGGCTTGCTGAAGGTCATTGCTGAATGTCATTGCTGAATAAGCAGTTTTACTGCCATGTGATGGCATTTGAAAGTTGCAAATACAGATATGGTATTTCATTAAGAGATTTATTATGACCAGTGCAATCTGCAGAAGAAAAATACTCTTTCTACTTAAGCTTGATCTGCTAATTATTCACTTAACAGTTGTATTAGTCTTTTCAGCTGCAACATCATTCTAGGATTTTGCCCACTACACTTCTGATTTAAGGTCTGTTTCCCCAGATTTAGCTGCATTCTTTATTCCCACCTGTACCTTTGCATTTAGCTCTAGTAAGGCAAATTGTTTCGAATTAGGTCCATTGTATCAGCCTTTTCTTTACCACTTTGCTCAGAAAATTTTACCAGCAAATTCGGTTTTTTAGAGTGTGTTGGTTCATGTGTTTGATGATATCACACACAGAATCACACAGAGTATTAGGAGTTGGAAGGGACCTCAAAAGTAATCTAGTCCAACCACCCTGGCGCAGCAGGATTCCCTAGACCAGGTCACACAGAAGCATGTCCAGATGGGTTTTGAATATCTCTATAGAAGGAGACTCCACAACCTCTCTGGGCAGTCTGTTCCAGTGCTCTGGCACCCTCACTGTGAAAAAATTCCTACGTGTATTCACATGGAATCTCCTATGCTTCAGCTTACAGCCATTGCCTCTTGTCCTGTCACTGGGCTTCACTGAGAAGAGTCTGACCCCATCCTCCTGACACACACCCATCACATATTTAAAAGCATAGATGAGGTCACCCCTTAGCCTCCTCTTCTCCAAGCTAAAGAGACCCAGTTCGCTCAGCCTTTCCTCAGAAGGAAGATGTTCCAGCCCCTTCATCATCTTCGTGGCTCTGTGCTGGACTCTTTCCAGCAGTTCCCTATCCTTCATCAACTGAGGGGATATGATTCCTAATAAATTCTTACCAGGTCACATTAAGTGTTATGCCCATTCAGTTATGATTCCTCACAGACAGCTATTTTTTGTGATTTGTTAGTCTGGCTTTAAATTAGTGCTGATGATAACAAACTATTAGGAGAAGGGAAGGCAGAGTATTTCCTAAAATATAAGCAGATTAGAATCCTGCAGTAATCTTTGTTACAAATCTTTTATTCTCATCTGAGAATGATACCAAGTATGTAAATATTTGTATTTATCAAAGAATCATAGAATAGTTTTGAGTTGGGAGGGACCTTAAAAATTATCCTACCATGGACAGGGACACCTTCCAGATAATCAGTTTGATCAAAGCTCCATTCAGCCTAGCACTGACCACTTCCAAAGATGGGACATCCACAGCTCTCTGAGCAACCTGTTATGTTGCCTCACCAACCTCATAGTAAAGAACTTCTTCCTTATATCTAATCTAAATCTACTTACTTTCAGTTTTACACTATTGCACCTTGTCCTATCACTGCACTGTCTGATAAAGAGTCCCTCACCATCTTTCATGTAGGCCCCCATGGGTACTGAAAAGCTCCTATAATGTTTCACCATAGTCTTCTCTTCTCCAGGCTGAACAACCCTAACACTCTCAGCCTGTCCTTATAGGGGAGGTGCTCCAGACCCCCAATCATCTTTATGTTCCTGTTTAGACTAGAAAAGTAGTATGGTGAATCCTTTCATTTATAATTAATTGAATAATATTTTCCTCTTATTTTTCTTGGGATTAAAGTCAATGTGTGACCACCCAGGATCACCCTACCATTGCTCTTTAATATTGTCACTCTTCTGGTTTCCTGATGCTTTGCTGCTGCTCAATACCATCAGGCCAACAAACTCATTAAGCAACTTTTACAAGCTTTTGCTTAAAAATTATTTAGTGTGGCAGCATCCTAGCTGTGGTTAGGTATTGACGGTGTTAGTCACTGGTAAACCCTCTGCTTCTCATCCCAATGGTCAGCCCTTGAGGTCAGTCCCAAGGGACAGCAAATTTTGGAAGCCTAGCACCATATTGCCTAGAAGCAGGGAAAAGTGAAAAGTAATGCCTTTAATGTTGCTCTTACAAACCCATTAGGGTGACTGGGACAATACTGCGGGGCCAGAAAATTCAACACAGCTTTTATGGGACACCACTGCTCCTCTGGATCAGGAGCTGGAAGTCAGGCAGGGTAGTAGGAACACTTAAAATGACAGAAGTTGAGATACTGACATCACTCCTGTACACCCCCTGTTCTCTGGCAGAGCGTCACACCCATGTTTGATGTACAGTCCCAGCTCATTGCAGAAATGGATACAAACTCTGCTATCAAGGCCCCTGACAGACAATGTGCAGTAGTTGCATTAAGCACTTTAATGTTAATCTTACTATCTGGGCTACTGCATGCTATATCTTTCCAAATACTGTTTCTTCCCTTACATTGTATTATCCAGGTCACAGAAGCCTGGATAATCCACTTCAGAAGAAAGAGCCATATCTCACATGTCAGGTAAGGTTGTTGGGCTTCTTAACATCCAGGAGTCCAGAGCAACTGCAGTTTGAAGTATGTGTATTTTTCAGCTTGTGCTGATAAACTTTTGGGTACACCAAAAACACACATCTGGACCCACGAGAAAGATCATATAAGTAACTATAGTTGTCCAAATGTGTACTCTGTTGTAACCAAATCGCTTGAAATTACCTGCCTAAACCCTAACACTTGGCAGAAATTTTAAAATGTGAAATATCATATCCAACTCATTTTGATTTTGGTACTTGAAATAAGAATTCTGACTATACATTTCAACCAAAGCTTTCTATCATTATATTGGCTCTTGTACTGTTCTCTGTAGTATGTAAGAAAGAAGAAAGTGTATCATTACCGAAAAAGTTTTTGTAAATCCTTCCCTAAATATAGAAATGTGTAATTAAGGTTTGAAAAGATCTCTAAGATCACTGAGTCCAACCATTGACCCAACATCATCATGACTGCTAAACCATGTTATGAAGTGCCACACCTACACAGGTTTTGAACACCTCCAGAGATGGTGTTTCCACCACTTCCCTGAGCAGCCTGTTTCAATGGTTAACCACTCTTTCAGTGAAGAAATTTTTCCTAATATCCAACATGAACCTCCCCTGGCACGTGAGGCCATTTCCGCTAGTCCTATTGCTAGTCAGGTGGGAGAAGAGACTGATCTCCACCTTGCTACAACCTTCTTTCAGGTAGTTCTACAGAGTGAGGTCTCCCTTGAAGCTCCCCTTCTCCAGACTAAACAACCCCAGTTCCTTCAGCCAGGGCAGAAAGGTTAGCTCTATATTCATAGAAAATACAAAGGTAATTATGGACAGGCATTTAGAAACATGAGGAGATGAAGATGCACACCTGGTTTTGTTTAGTTTTTCTGAATGAGGTGTAAAGAGCTGTTCCTCCAAGGTGTGACTCTGAATTTGTTCCAATATCAAAATGCTTCTGGTTCAGAGTGGTTATGAGACATGCAAGAAGCTGTGCTATTGTTGGCAAGCCTGCATGTAAAAACTCTATCCTTTCTGCTACTGTCAGTTCAGATGCTCTTGTTCTGTTAAGCAAAACGTGTTGGAGCATCCCCGTGGAATTGCTGAGTTATGAATGGGTGCATCCTGCTGGGACACACAGTCCACTGTTTCCAGATCTTTTCTGTCAGTTCCTTGGAGATATGACTTCTCAAAAACTAGATGTTTCAAGTCTTGACAAAACTAACAAACTTTAAAGAAGATGTAGCACTGATAGAATTGTTGAACTTCAGCCACAGTTGTGTCCAATGATCAGAATTCCCATCTGCATGCCTTTTTGAAAGCAACAAAACTAATATTTGTCTGCAGGTACCAGCTACCAAACTGATATTTGTAGACTTCAGAGAGACTTCTAATTAAAGCATAGCTGCTATTTTCTGAAAAATGAACTCAAAGACAATTTGAAAAGCCAGGGGCTAGTGTTACTTTACAAGATGTCTCACTCTCTAGATATTCTATTTTAAATGCTTACAAAAATAATTAGAAAAATTTATATGTTGCAAAGGAAATGAAGGTGCATATATGGATGCATATGAACACTATCACAGTTTGGGAGAATTCTGAACAAAGCCATTACTCCTCCAAGTAGATGTTAACTTAGGCTGAAAGGCAGATGATACAGAATAGTATTAATTCAAAATTATCTCACTAATTCACTAAATCTCACTAAAACTATCTCACTAATTGCATCTGTTTTGCTTGAGAAGGTCAGTAATGGCAAATTTTCTTATAGTCATTTGTGGTTAATTCTGAATAATGGAAGAAAATATTGCTTTTTTAGCATATTGCTTTAGTTCATCAAATTTCAGGAGAAAATTTATAGGAGTGAAGGTAAATTTATTTACTCATAAATGAAATGCAGTAAACAATGTTACTGTATGGCTTAAAAATGGGTGGTAAGGAAGGCAGTATGTCTGCATGGAGGAGCGTACTGATGAGGCTGTTTCGTTACTCCATATATACACTTGTCATTGTCAGGTCTAGTAAAGGTTTTGGCAAATGTATCTTAAATGGATTTCCAGTTATAATTGTAACATTTTTGAATGTAAAAGTCTATAATATATTACAATACTAGTAGGGCAGAAAACCAATGCTGTGTAATCTGAGCTCTATTGATTTATCAGAAAAAAATAGATGGTAAAAAAAGTGCTGGAAAAATTAGTTTGTCAGGAGGAGGTTAGTTGTTGAAAAATTAAGTGTGAGGAACAACTTCAGGTCCACTAGTTTAGTGAATTATTTGCAGGATATGCTATCTGTATCCATACATTGTGCGTAGTTATTTCACAAAGGCCAATGGGATTTGAAGGTAAGAATCTGTATCATTAACTAAATAGCTTGTATCACCCAGAGGGGCTGTCTAGGTACTTGAAATGATTAATTCAATTTATCTAATATTTCTTTAGAATTATAAATTGCATAGATGGATGGCTACATTGTTACACAAAGGTCTTTCAGAAACAAGCTTTAAAAAATAGACTTCCCTAAGGCCTCAGACTCATTTTCAGAGAGATAATCGTTTTCAGGGACTGAGTTAAATTTTACACTTCTTTCCATTTACACATTCGTTGTTATTCTGTGTAGTAATTACAGTCCTATGCTCTGTTGGTGTGTGGAAAGATACTGAAATGAAAGAAGTGAGGTTATCTTCTCCTAATAATAAGCTAGGTCACTGAGCTTCCCATGAACTTCTAATTCACCATGTTTGCTGTTTCCTGAAGATTTGGGGTATCTAATGTAGCTGCAGAGGATTTGTCAGTTTGTTTGATTACACGATGTGGAGTTGCATGATATGGAATTATGGAAATCAAGAAGGACTTGGACAATGCTCTTAGACAGACAGTGTGACTTTGGAGTTGTTCTGTGCCTAAATAGGAATTGACTTGATGGTCCTTGTGGGTCCCTTCCAACTCAGGATATTCTGTGGTTCTGTGATCCTGTGTGATGCTCTACCCACAGTGTACTAACCTTTATCTGATAAAACTGGACAAAAGGAAGACACAGAAATGCATTAATATCAAAAATAACCAAGCAGGCCAAAACTTGTATCAAAACACAATAGTATAGTATCAGGTATTGCTAACATTCAGCATGTATAGATGGGTACCGAAATCACATGCAGGGATACTGAAAGCTAGTTAGTCCAGCTGTTGTTCGCGTTGAGAAAACTCAGCCTTCCTGTCTGACGTAAGATAAATACCTTTTTGAGGTAAAATGATCCTGCAGTTAGTCCTGCCCCAAACCTCCAGGCAAAATACATCTGCATCGGCCTTTGCCCACCTGGCTTGCTTACAAGAGGCTCCAACCTGAGGAATAATGGTCTAAAACTGGTGTAACTGAAGTTAGGACAGTACCAGCTTATTGGCTGCTGACCAGAACTGAGCAGGGGGGAATCAC
The DNA here is from genome assembly GCA_013399015.1 of Galbula dea. NCBI lineage: Eukaryota > Metazoa > Chordata > Aves > Piciformes > Galbulidae > Galbula > Galbula dea. The sequence goes on from VWZX01000432.1 coordinate 34,371, forward strand.
ACAAACCCCACTGAAGAGAAGATCATGGCAGGTACAAACCTTCTAACATCTAAACAGACACCTGTAAACAAAAAGACCTGCTAAGATGTCACAAGCAAAATTCATATACAGACATTGCTCCTATACATCCTGCACAGGACTAGTAGTGGCAATCTACTAGAGGACCAAAGAGGAGTTGTCTGTTTGGTCAACAGAGGAAGGTGTACACTCAGTTCCTGAAGAGCACAACCTCTGTGACCATCTGCAGCTGTAAAGACTCGTGGTGCTAAGAATCATGCTGAACACTTTTTAAAAGCCTCCCATGCATCCTGCCTTCCTGCAACCAGGAAGTCATCTGGGTGGTACATTAGCATCCATCATACTGTGGTGCTGGGCTTGGCTCAGCACCGTGCTGAGTGAAGTCAGAAGCTTTGCCTAGTGCCTAGAGAAGATTATAATTATTATCAACACAAAATAAGGAAGATCAGTTTTTTCTTGAAGATGCTGTCCAAGAGTATTAATCATTAATTAAAGGTTTTAACAGGAAAATGGCACTCCTAGATCTTTCACATATGAGATTTTCTTCCAGTCCTGGCCTTCTCCCCTTCTTCTCACCAGTCTTATGTAATATAACTGAGTGAGATCAATTGCAGTCATGTAACAATGCCAAACATTACATACAGCTTAAACTGTGTTTGTAATTGTCTTAGAGATGAGCGAGTAGCTATGCCAATACCTCTTGGTTATTCTGAGCAAAACAGTTACATGATGCTGCCAGAACTGAGGAGACTATGTTATCTGTGCCTCATGTCTAACTAATAACAAATCCAATTTATGTCACTTCAGCAAAAATGTTGGAATGAAATACAGAAACTAAATACAAATATTATTGGAAGAAACCAGTTGAAACAGTGTATTAGTTTTTCTATGCTTTTTGTTTCCTGAGGAATTTTATTTCATCAAGTAAAACTGGTGGAGACTGTATGCTGTGCCCCCTCCACTCCCTGCCCAACTCTCAAACCAAAGCAACCCAGCACATCTAGTCTTTTTGCTGTGGGAAAATTGAACATTTGCTGCCAGAGCCTGGAGCTGCTGTTCAGCCACATGGGAATGTTGCTGTCTTTCAGACAGTTGCCCATCATGTTCTTCCCTATCCAAGTACGTTCTGCATGCCAAGAGGTTATGTGGACAATCCATAGCAAAGGAGCAATGATTGACAGTCCTAAATCAACTCACACATGTCCTTACTCAAGGCAAATAGTCCTCACATATAACCAGTGAACAGGAGAAAAGCAGCCTGCTTGATGTGTGTGGTGTCTGCAGGTTTAGGGTCAGACCTGGTTGTTTTAGGGAGAGTGGCCTCAGAAGCATCCACAAAAAATTGCAAAATCAGTAATAAAGACCTGAAGTCTGTGGAACTGGGAACAGAAAGTTGCCACCCCTGAATGGTTACAACCACTTATACTAAACATATATAAACACATATATAAACATATATATTCATAAAATGAATGTAAAATGGAACTAAGATGCGATAGAGATGTGTAGAAGCAAGAAGAAAATCTCTCAACCTACATTTTTTCTAAGATAATTGATTTCCAAGGCATATGATTTTAAGGAAAAACATCTAGACTTTGTAGTAGCATTTAATATGTCCAGTAATAAACTCAGTTATGCTGGAAAAGTCAAGAGCTGATTAAAAATTGTGAGAAGCATAAGAAATTGGATAGAGCTAGTGGAGAGAACAGCACCAGTTGTGCCAGCAGGGAATGGATATAGGCATGACATATATGGTTTCTGAATAGAATTAGTGGCATGTTTGCCCCGGGGTGCTGTTTTTCAGGGGCAAGAGCATCCCCATCACCCCTGCCCATCCTCAGTACACTCAACATTGCTGTGAAGACAGACATGATAGTGCTGTCTTTGGGGAGAGTTGTGCAAAAGGGACAGCTATGCAGCAAAATGGCAAGGAGACGTTGCTAAGGGATGCATATGCCTGCCAAACCTATATTGCTTATAGTGCCCTAGGAAAGGGGAATGATCAGTTTTGCTCTTTTTTTTTTGTTTTGTTTTTTTTGTTTGTTTTTTTTTTGTTTTTTTGCCTTTGGCCAGATTTAAAATGGAGTCTGGAGGAAGAGCTAGAGCCGTCTGCACAATGAGCAGCAAGTACATGTTTTGGTCCTGGTGGATAAGGCTGTTTCAGCAGGCCCTGAGCTGGAGATGAAAGCAAAGTGCTTGCTCCACATCCAGTTACAAAAATGCAGTGTGTTTGATGAAGCCTGTCGGTATGACTCTGTCTTCAAAGCGAAGGTGAAAAGAATCCATCCAAGATCCTGGACAAGCAACATAATGATTTCCATTCATTACTGGGTTTCTTGGCACTGAATCTCAGGGGATACAATTCAGATTTCTATGATTCTTGCATGGCTAAGAGGGATGAAATCCAATTCACAAATGCGATGGACAGAGTATTATCCTGTACTGAACATTAACAGCCACCCTTATCATGAAACAGGGAACTTAGTGAATAAAGAACACTTGTGTGAAACACACAGTTCTTATATACCATACAATTCTTTTCTTGAAATTGACAAGTGTAACTCCACCTCCATCTTTGAATAATGGTTTCCTTTGGGGAAACTGTTTAGGAATTTTTAAATGTCATATAGTGCTTTCATAAACTTTTTTAAGCATTAGGTTTAACAGAATGTTAGAATATTGGCATTTTGATTTATTGTGCATTGGCTTAATTGCTCTGAATTAACTACTTCCGTGGAAAAAATGCAGATGAACCATTTTCTGGGGCAGGTTAAAATGTTCTGTTAAACCCTCCACTTTTGGGCATGCCTCCACCACTGGCTACCTCCTACCCAAGTTTCAAGTCATCGTATCACACAAGTGTATACACATGCTGCAGCAGTTCTGTGAACATATTGTTAGTCTTTCAGGTTGAACAACCATACATATAATTGCTCATATAATATATAAGTTTGACTGATGTGTACTTTAAAAACCAGTATTTTTCTCTTAACTGTTTTGCCAGATCTTCTTTGCTAGTCATTCAGCATTTATGACTTCAAAAAGTTACTTGTGAACACTAATTCACCACTCTTTTCCCTGCTGAATGTCTACAGCCTAGGAACTGGATCTCTTGCCTGTTGTAAGCCAGCTTGTCCACCCCCACCTGCCACCTTCCTTTTTCTGCCTGTCCCAAAATGTGCTGTGCTCAACCTGGAAGACTATCAGGCACTTGTGATAGGAGCAAAAGGAGAAATGTTGGAAAGACACTACCAGTCAACCTTCTTTATTACTGTCAGCAAAGCTGCTGCTGCTGGTGTTTTCTCTTAGCCAGAACTTTTTGTGACTTAACAATGGAACTCTCCACATCCCTGAAGGTACCATGCCATTTCTTGGGCACCTTGGAGCTCCATAAAGGAGGAAGTGCTAGGATGGAACCGTCTGGTTATAAAATGCACAGTAAAGACATTGATAAGAATCCTAGCTTTCACCACTGAAATATGCAAATATGTTTCTCATACAAATGCTGTCATGTTTTTCACAGTTTGATTATTTCTGGGTTTTTATATAAAAAAAAAAGCAGCCTTATTTAGCTCTTTACAAATAAAAAGAAACAGAAAGGGTAGGCAAAGTTTATAGCAATTATTTCCCTCTACCACCACTGTCACATTATGATAACTCAGTTGAAAGCAGTGGATTGTCAGGCTTACGTACTCCATTAGTAGAAATGAGAAATCCTGGTGCCATAAAGGGCCTCTCTGTGCAAGTTTATGTGAATGGGTTCTGTAGGTGCCAATCATAGAATTGGCAGGGTTGGCAGGGACCTTAAAGATCATCTAATTCTAACTCCTCTGCCATGGGAAGGGACACCTCCCACTAGATCAGGTTGCTCAGACCCCCATCCAGCCTGGCCTTAAAAACTCCCAAGGATGGTGCATCCGCCACCTCTCTGGGTACCCTCTTCCAGTTCTCATCACCCTTTGGCTATAACAGAAAATATTTACCAGAAAACAACAGGGAAAAGAGGCAAAGTACATGCTGAGGGGCAGCACATGAAAGTCTGCCAAGAGCTGTTAGACTCTGGAGACCAGCAGTTCTTTTGAATTCCCATAAAGGGCTGAGGCAGGGCTGTATGTGCAGCTGGTGATACAAAGGACCACTGGAGGGGCTTTCCAAAAACCTACCTAAAAGCATCTGTTGTGTCAGTGCAACATCCCACATCTGAGTAAACAGCTGGCATTGGTCTCCCAGCCTCCGCCTGGCAGCAATAAGTGTGTGTCAATGTGCCTGGGCATGTGTGAGACTTACAGGAGGCAGTATATGAGTGTCATCTGTGGTTACCTGTCTCCATAATGGCTGGGTTAACTAGTTTCCTAGGAAATATGAGGTGTTATCTGTGTCTACCCACAGGCCTACTGACTATTGTGGAAAGGGAATTACCAGCACTGGAAGGGTCTCTACATACTGTGAATAGCCTCAGGATGCTAGACTGTCTCTATCCACTAGTGAAAAAAAAGCTGCTATAGACTTACAATAGCAAGATAAATTTTTCAGAATCACTGGGATTTTTTCTTTCCAAAGACAATCAAGGACTTTTCTAGTAGAGGATTAAAAAAAATGTATTTTAAGATCATCTCAAAATCTCAATATTGATCTTGTTCTCTGCAATTATTTAAATCTACAATACTAGTTTGGAAGTCTCTGTGCCAGCACTATGCATCCTCCAGAGCAGCGTACTGAGAGATCTTTGTTTGAGTCTATTAGTAAGTGTTAAGACCTACGGAAAGAAACAAACTGATTCCTGAGGGCTCATTATGAGCTGCAGTCTTCATTAGCTCCTTTCTGGATATGAAATGAGAATGCCTTCTTGCATAGAGTCAAAAGCATAGCCAACTTGGGGAAAACAAACCTAACAAAAAACAAGACCCTCAAGGATAAATCAGGCTGGCAATTATTTACTTAATGTGTTAGGAAGAAAGATTTCTATAAATGGATGAACTTGCTTGCATCTTATTCGACTTAAATAAAAACTAGATTTTTGTTCTACAAAATTTTATATTTTGATGTCTTCTTTTTTTCTTTTGAAAATGTGGAAAAAGATGCTTAGCAAAAAAAATATAGGTAAGTGAAATTCACTTAAAAATTTCAATTTAAAAATCCAGCCTACTTGAAAAATTTAAGTTCTCTCAGTTAAAAAAGCCCACCCTTCTAGCAAAATGGAATTTTGAATAACCTTGAAATTTATTACTCTTATGTAACGAACGATACCATGTGCTTTCCTCACAAATCTATCTTTTCCTGAAAGGAATAGAAGATCATCTGAAAAATGTTGTCCAATTACGTATTTCTCCCTGTGTTGTGTATGGCTGTATCTTCAAGCTGCACAGGAAATGAGACCTCTTCTTACACATCACAGCATTTTAAAAATCCCATCTGCAAAGCAGACATGGCTGGGAGGAAAGCAGACAAGAGAAGGCATGGGAACAGCACATGCGTGGGAAGCATGCACTGACCAGCACCGCAGATGGTTTTCTGAGTGTCAGAAATTTCTGTTCTGCCCTCATCTAATGCAAGAAAGCAACAAGCAGCAATAGAAGGGAAGATCATTGTTAACTCAGTCTTTCCTGGCTGCACAAAAGCAAATATCCATGTGGTGTTTTTGCCTCGGGAAGGCAGTATTCTTCCTGAAGCTTCAGAAGCTGTGTTCCTTTGGGATGCAGCAGCTTCACTGGTCACAGAGGGCTCAGCAGAAGAGAGTGCTGTATGGTGGGATCTCCTGTGGGCTGTGCAGATGAGAGTAGCCTGGGAGATCTCTCAGCTATCTATAGTGTGATAAAACTTTTATCTTTTAAGCACAGCAAACTGGCTCATGATTACCTGAAGTGTGGGCTTTCACTCCCAGCCATGCTTCTGGGGATTTGTGAATTGCTCTAGTAAGGCGGATTAGTGGTGGAAGTAGTTGGTTGCTTCACCTGTGATCACACTTCAGTGGGTGGGAAACTGCAGAAAATCCACCTCTTCTCATTAGACCCAGGCTTTCTTGCTCTGTGAAGTATGTTTGTTAGCTGAAGTTAGGGGATATGTGTAAAAGCAAGCAGTAGCATCCTTCTTGTCCCGTGTTTATCTCACAACAACAGGTGACTGCTTTGCGTAGTCCCACTGTCATGATGATCCTGTTAGTGAAGGCCATGGGAGAGATCTAGGTTGGGACCATTTAGGACATCAGATTGTACACTGCCTACCAATAACTGGATAAAATTCTGCAGCTGGTGTTCTCCATACCTTATAATGTTTATCACAAACCCAAGCTGATTGACCAGGTTTTAGGATCTGAGACAAAAGTGAGTTAACACATCCTGTGCACTGTAAGTGTGCTGAGCAATCACATAGCACCTGAACATAGACGAATCTTCCAATAATCCAAATTTTCACAGGTTCCTATTTATCACTGTGACCTAGCTGAAATGAAATGGAAACATCCTCATCTCCTGTACAGAGCTCTTCTAGATAGAGTTATACAAATTTAGGGAAATGAAGGATCTAGGGTGCCCATTAATTGTGCTGGCTTTTTTGGTGCTAGCCTCATCAGTGTGTTTAAGATAAGAAACTGAGGCAGCAAGCTGACCTCAGTGCCACACATAGAGAAGGGAAAACAGTTTAATCTTTTCATGCATCTGGAGTTGCTTCAGAGCCAACAGGAGCACCACAGACATGATGTTTGTTCTTAGACAACTGCAAGAGAAGTGCAGGGAACAGAACAAAGGTCTTTATGTAACCTTTGTCGACCTCACCAAGGCTTTCGATGCTGTGAGCAGAAAAGGACTGTGGCAGATTTTGGAGCGCTTAGGTTGTCCCCCCAGGTTCCTTAAAATGATCATCTCACTCCATGAGGATCAGCACAGCCAAGTCAGATATGGCAATGCACTTTCTGAGCCCTTTTTAATAACTAATGGTGTGAAACAAGGCTGCGTGCTAGCACCAACCCTATTCACAATCTTTTTCAGCATGATGCTCCAAAGCGCCACAGCAGACCTCGATGATCAGGACAGTATCTACGTCCAATACCGTACTGATGGAAGCCTATTCAATCTAAGGAGACTGAAAGCCCACACTAAGACCTTAAATCATCTTGTCCAGGAGCTGCTCTATGCTGATGACGCCACCCTTGTTGCACACACAGAAGCAGCTCTGCAGCGTTTAACAT
>VWZX01000432.1:44217-55253 GCA_013399015.1 Galbula dea
CCCCCCCCATGAAATGCAAATTTTGCAGTATTTGCCAAGCTAGTTGGTGTGAGAATATGAAGGTGGAAGCAGTCACGGGAAAAAAGAAAGCAGCCTTGTCATCTTGCTCTTGGTTAATTGTTCTTGAGTTGGTCTTAAAAATAGAGCAATCTGCCTCTTTATTCTCTTTCCTCTCAATAATTATTTAGAAAGTGTATTGTATCATGTTGTGAGCAGCCTCCTAATCAGTATGCGATTGTCCCCCACGCTTCCCCTTAATTTGGAGTCCTCCTCCCTTCCAATGAATGCAGTAACTGGAGCAACTACTGATTAATATGCCGCTTGTCATAATTAAATTTAGTTAATGAGGATATGCATATTCAGTTCATTTTTTCTTTGTTTGGACAAGCATGGCTTTTTTGTTCATATTTACACAGCTGCAAATGAAAGCAGGGAGGTGGAAAAAAACCTTACAGAGCTCAGAGAAGACCCTGAGAGACAACTTTTTTAATGTTGCTGAGCAAAGGAGACTAAAACTTTATTTTACCAAAACAGTGGGGCCAGGAGCAAGGGAATGAAACTCTTTTCTCCTCAGCAGAGCTGCGTGAAGTTTTCTCCATGTACTGATTTTGTTGCATGTGGACAATGGTCTCTTGTATGCTGTAGCCATGCCATGAAAGGGACCCTCTGCTGGCTAGTATTCCATTATGAATATTAATTTCATTCTTGAGCTGCTTTGTCTGGTCGTATATTTTTACTCTTTTCATTCCTTCATTGATTGCCTTTGCTTGGTTGTCTGGATAATTATTATGCTTACTGCATGGGCTGCTTTTTCACAATTAGTACAGTGCTGAGACAATAGGCACTTTATTCTTGGGCGGTGGTTCTAGGGAGCACCAGCGGATAGCACGTCCCAGTGCCTGGACAGAAGGCAGCTTTCTGATTATAACTGCCTTCCTACACTGCTTTGCAAGGACTTCATTATCTTTCCAAAGGTGGATGTTTATAAGTGCCTTCAGTGAGGGTGTCATACCTGAAGGGAGTATTTAATTTAAATTATGTTTGTTATTTGTTATTATTTCTGTACTTTTTTGAATACAGGAAAGGAAGGTTTTTGTGTCTTACTACATGTTGAACTACTGTGGTATGAATATTCATGTAACTTTAGAAAGAACGGAGGAGGAAAGTAAAGGATAAAAAGCTACTTTGTGAACCTACATTTTGCTGGGAGTTGTACTGTTTAGTATTTTGTTTAGAATCATGTTTAGATCCTTAATCAGACTTTTTTACTGAAAGTGTGTACATTATTGAAAAGATGTGTTAAAGTGGCTGAGAGATGTTTAGACATAGGCGCTATGAAATGCTTGGGCAGCAGATTTACTTAATACTGCATGTACAAAGGCTTGGATTTTTAAGGAACATGTCTTAAGTTTAATAAAAGTTTCTCTAAGGACAGCTTTCAGTAAGCTGGAGTTGCTCCCAAAGGGAAAAGAAAATCAATACTTTCACTGCATACAGTATTTCTTCCTGAATGGTAACATGTAAAATACAGGTAACGTAAATGTTTAATGTCACTAGTGTGTATTTCATGCACAATTTAGAAGAGAGTTTAAAAATATTTGACTGTTAAATATGGATATAAATCAAATGATGGTTTACCTGTGCATTCTATTTTGCATCATATTTCTAGTTTATAAATTTGAAGTTGAAGAATCTAAGGTAAACTCATGTACAATGTGACTTGTTTTCTCCCAAAGAAAAGCACCTTATGCCTCAATGCTATAGTGCACAAAAGAATACCACAAGGGTTAAAGTATAATTATTTATAGTAAATTCCTGTCTGGAATATGCAGTATAAGTAAAACCTTATAACTTCTCAGTGAAAAACCAAGAAAGGCAGACTTCTATAGTTTTTGGTTTCTGTTTTTCCTGCATAATTGTAAACACTGAATTACAAATGCCTTGTGGTGAATAGGAAATAGTGTATTAAGATAGTTACTCACAGTTATGAAGAAGTTCATTAACAAGTGCTGTTATGATAGGCATCATCACAAAACTTGGTGGTTTTTCATTATAGATAAGCTATCTATTATTATTTTACAGCATGTATGTTCAATATCAAATTTAGTTTGACTATTCCTAAAATAACGGTATATTTTAATTTTTTTTTAAAGTAATTACAATGAAACTATTGTCTGGAAAACAGCATTCTGTCTTTCTATTTAGATTAAGTGGAATTAGTGTTTAGTAAGTAAAGTCAGTGTTATCCACCTATAGTATTGTAGTACTACTCTACTTTTTCCTAACGTACTGTTTATTTTGTTCAGATTCTTCTAATCAGCTACAATAATAACAAATTCATTTGACTATTTGATAGGGAAAAACTAAACAAACAGAAATTACACACTTTCCATCTGTGTTCTCTTGAATGTGGATGTACTTAAGCACAAGAGGGTAAAACTTTTACAGAGAATGCAATAAACAACCAAGTGCAAACAAAAGTAAACTTTTAATATAGTAAATAACAGTAAATATATGGAGAATTTTTAAATTATGATCTCAGTCTTTTTGATGGTTGTGATGTGCATATCATATTATTTTGCATTTAACTTTTTGGTAAGGGAAAGAATATATTCAGCGAAGAGACTGTACCTGTATGTCAAGTACTGTTCAGCATAGCTGACAAATTCTCTAGAATTTTTTGGTGAAAAAGTATCCATTTATAAAGCAAGGAGGAATGATGATGAGGGTGAGTGAGAGGGTGATACTCAGAGAAACACTAGATATTTTTTATTGTCTTTTCATTAATGGCAAAGGCGTGGTTTGGGATTACAGTTATATGGTGTTTTGTGATTGACTTTATAGATAAAAAAACCATCACTTTACACATTTAAAAATTCAAATATATTCAAAATAGCTGTTTAAAAAACTTTGTGGTACTGTGATGAGGCTGCTGTGTTACTTTTTGTGGGAAAGGTTTCCAATATTTACATCTCAGTTCTTTTGTTCAATCTGTGCCAAAATCGAAATGTTTTGTTTCTGGTTGCTGGATCATTTGCATTTAAATCTATAGAGAGTAAATATATTTTCTAAAAAGTTTCATATATATATATGCATGTGCAGAATGAAAAATAGTCTCTCCATTCAAAACTGTTGGAAAACAGTATTCGAATCACACTTTTGTATCAAAAACAATACTAAGACATCTAGAAAGTTCGAATTTGTTGCAAATATTGCACATTTCCTTTCGCTAATGGCTTGATCTTATGATCAAAAACACCATAACAAAATCATGGCACAAAAAAGTTTGTTCATACAAAGATTATCACCTTTCTATTCTACCCTATATTTTCACTTTCAGAAAGAAATATTTTTTTAAGATAGATTTCACATAGTATCAAGGCTGTATTAATATATCATATAAACCTAAATGGAGGTATAAATGTTAACAACTTACGTGCTATATTTCAACATTAGACGAATTATTCCAAACCTAAATTTATTAGTAAAACCAGGTTTTAATGTGCTTTTTGGTTTAATCAAATGTTAATCACATTCCAAGAGAGCTGCAGTATGTCAATATTTTGCAGTAACACATCTGTGTGGTTTTCTAATTTGAATTAAAATGGTATTCATAACATAACAACTCCATCAGTTGTTCAGATGTACAGCTTGTTAATGAATCCTTTGTTCTCAATAATGACTTTTAATTAAACGATTTAGAAACAAATGTCAGTATAACTGTGGACATATTGAACATGCTGTGCTTATTCATGGACCTAGAACACAATATCTTAATTCTCTATGTTTCAGGGGGAGGAGGGGATAAAAGGAAAGGTTAGTTCAAGGTTATAGCATAAGATGTTGTCCATTTTTCCTTACACAAAAATGCAAACCATATACATAACTCACTACAGGATCCTTTATTACCTATGTAATGATCGGCCAAAAGTTGTCTTTTTTAAGGCATGCTGCATATGCTTGTAAGACATCATAATGATTTTAGTTTTAATTTTTGTTCATAACAGTTACATTTCTGTCTATAATAAATATTTGGCTCTGGTACTATGTACACTTAGAATATCTGAAAATTAGATTGTTTAAAATCAGAAAAGTCTGCCTAGAGAATTGTAAAACTTGAATGAGTGTTCAGTTTTAGTGTTTAATTTTTCTGTTATGGAACAGGGGATAATCTTCCCTCATCAAGAAAAAAACTAGAAGTAACAGGGAATTTAAAAGCTAATCAAATGAACTAGTGTAGAATGAAGGTGCAGTTGTTCATGTTTAATACTGCTTCATTGCTGATTTTTAAAAGATGTGTCCTTTTAAGCAAGAGAAAAATAGTTGTGCTTATTCATAAGCACATATTTTTCTAATCCCCTATGTCTTTTCCCTTTTCAGTTCCTTTCATGTTAGCTGTGTATTTCCAGTTAGATTTGTTACTGTGAAGTGTCAGCAGTTGCAGCACCTTATGAGAGAGACAACTTTTACTTCATACTTTTATCCATCAAGAGCTCCACACTGGGAGTCTGACAGTGTTTCCTTTTGTCTCTTTATTCTGGCAATGTTAACAATTTTCTTATGGAAAAAGCTGTACATCAACAGTGTCATAAAGATAAGTCTGTGTATGTGTGTGCATGTGACTGTGTGTCTAAATATGTGCATGCTCTTTTGGCTTAAGGTATGATCCAAAGTTTGCTGAAATCAGGAGTAAGTAACTATTTAATTTTAAAGCATTCTTCTACAGCACGTAAATGGCAGTTGTACTTTATATCACATGACTGTATTCAAGATGTAATTAAAATTGGTGTTTCATTTACCTGTTCAATAATAGTCTTCCTTTGTAACTTATCTGAACATGTGCTATGATTAAGGAAATGCATGCACTAAGCAAATAACAGCACCTTGCTGCAGCTGAATCTTCCATAGAACCTAAAGAAATCTTATGCAACTCTAATAAAGTTGCTTTTTCTGTTCTGGAGTTATCAGTTTCTTCTTTCACTTTCTTTTTTTTCCCAGATGCCTGTTTTCTTTGTGCTAAGATTTTTTCTATTTTGGAAAAAATAGTTAGATTTCTAGCTGGAATTAATGATATTGGTCTCTGATGTTATTTGATGATTTGTGAGTGAAAATTCTGAAGAAATAAAGCTGAGTTTTCTGCACTCTGATGCTGTTAGATTGAAAATTATACCAAAACTGGAAACATATTGTCCTTAAGAGGTATGTTCAGGTTCCTGGTGTAAGACATTAGATTTACAATCTTGAATAAAGCAACTTCTTAAAGAAATTGAAGACCTAAAATAAAGACAGATAGGTGAAGGTTTCTGCAATTTCTTTTTGCAATTTAAATTAGAAATAAAAGTTACCCGTGAAAGCAAAAGCTGAGAAAGTCACTCCCTTAGTACTTGCTAGAAATAAGAGATGGCTAGGTATTAGCTACAATTGACAGTGTGTCTCAGTTTACAGCATAATGACAAAGGCAGTTTAATGCAGTAAAAACTTCACTGAGAACAAATAAAATCAGCTCTTTCAAACCTGTAAACACAGTATGATTTAGAAGTAACTTTTGTCCTTATCAACTACTACTACTACTTTGTGCAGTTATACAGTCATACTGTTAACTGTCTTGAAAATTTTACTACAGGCATACAGAATTCTAAACAGAAACACATAATCAAATATTTTAACAGATCTTATACCTTACAATGTTATGTAAACATTTAAGTTCTTTTGTCCTTCCAATAGCATGCTTGTGAAATAATGGATCTGTTTTGTCAAGCAGAGGTTCAATGTCAAATCTCAAACTGCCAATGTGAAATGTAATTTCTCAAAGATATTAAACACTGATGGGGGAGATTTTCTTTGTGCCTTCCTCTTAAATGATGGCTTGCTTCTCAGGGAATCTCAGGGACTATTACCTTTTAATGGAAGTGAGCTGAAATCTTTATAAGACAAGGAAAGACCGCACAGAGAGGTCAGACTAGATGTAAATTTTCCCAGCGCTTCAGACAATGTGACATAAGGGTTTTGACTTCTCCAATATGATAAAGACTTTAGATTTCTTCCATAATAATTTTGATCCAATAAAGTTATGTGGTCTTCTATTTAGGGCAAGCACCCTGTAAAAGCAAGTCAAAACCTATGGGTCTTGAGAACTATGGATACAATATAGCAGATATATTCCTCTTAAAAATGAATGAAGGATCAGACTGATCCTTTAATACTGGCCTTCTAAACTAAGCCAGTTTAATGTTTGAAATGCTTCATCTTCATATTGTGGCACTGTCAGATTGTCCTATTTAACCAGTCATATTACATCTGCTCTGGCAGGCTCGTGTTTGTTTGTCCTAACTCCCTTTTTGAGGACCTTTGCTTTCACAGCATCTTAAAAATAACCTGCTAGCTAACCACAAAAAGATATTCTACAAGAGTCTTTCACTGGAAATAGCTTCTGATTTCATATATGAAGGCTATGTTACCTTACAGTAAAAGTTAGCATAATTTCAGAAGCTTCTCAGAATTATTGCACCATCCTGGAAGGCTGATGAGGTTATCTGTCACAACATCTCTGCAGACATGATGGTGTTTCTTAAATAGAGCTTACTATGTCAGCTTCCCAACCACCATATCGTTCCTGAATGTTTGTTTGCAAGTCAAGGATTTCTCAATTGTACTTGTAAGGTTACTGGGGCATTGGTGGTGGTGTTTTTTTTTTTTGTCTATTGCTCACAATACTGTGATGATTTCTCACTTCATCAACTGTTGCTCTCCCAGAACAGTCTTTTCCCTGGGTTTAACAACTGTGCATGACCCTGTCACACTACAAGAGAAGAATACAGTCTGCATAAACATATTGTGAGGTAATTTGGCCAGCCAGTCAAATTTACGTTTCTGTGCCCTTTTATGGATTCATTATTAGAACAAGGTTAAAAGTCTAGATCCAATAGAATAGATCTGCCATGAAGGTTGACATCTATCCACCCACCACCCATGGCAGTTGTAACAGCAATAGCACTCTTCCACATTCCATCTGGGCTTGAACTGCAGCTCTCCAGGGTTATAACACAGTCCTAAAGCCCATGAATTTTCTGTCCTTGGTACTGATAATTAGCAAATTCAAGTGACAGGTGAGGACTCATGAGACAGAATCTGAACTCAATTAGATATTTTTTTAGTTTGAATTATTATTAAAATCTTCAATAGGCATTTCAGTTGATCCCTGCAAACAGCACAATGATGCCTTTGTGATTTTCACTTTAATCCTACCAATGAAGCATCTGACTCCAATTTATGTTATGAGTTGTCATAAAAATCTGTTCTTTTCAACCAAATTAGTTACGAATTTGAAACTAGTTCCAGTGGTGGAAATTTTATGAGTTTCATCTAAGGATGAGAGTGTCTTAGATAAAGAGTATTTGCTGGTGAGAGAAGGGAGAACTCTTTTTATTCTTGCTGAGGTAAACTACATTATGGTTAACACTGCTGCCCAAATATTTGGGACAAAAACTTACATTAGAACAAAGTGAATGTGTTAATAGCAATGACATATCAGTTCTGAATATCTAAAAACTTTTACCCAAAGTTTATGTAGTAAGTATCAAACGTGATAAGCATGGAGAGGAAAATGGTCATCTCCATTAGCTCTGAGGCAGCTTTCCAAGTAGAAGGCTTGATTTCATCTTGCTCCAACCTAAACCGTTGCATTTAATAAGTCCTAGTGAAGCCAGAACAGCAGCTCACCTATTCCATACAAACATACCCTAATGAATATTTTTTCCAAAGCATTTGGACATCACTCAACCTTTTCTTCAAACTCTCAAATGAGTTTTATAACATGCTAGCCTTAGTAATATCTGTTGTAGACTTCATATGAAGATAGTTTTAGATTTGTTTCATTTTTTCAGGGTATAAAATCAGATTTAAAGTGGTCTTTTCCTGCAGTAGTTTGCAACAAAAAACCTGGAAGAGTACAAGAGAAACACTAGAACATGCATTATTGCCTATAAATAGGAAAGATCTCTGCCAGTTTGATTTTATTTTTTTCTTACCTTATGTGTTGTTACAAAAATGAATTAAAACTACTGACCGTTTGAAGGAAAGTGAAAGGGAGGTTGTCTTCTGGAGGATAGTCAGGAACAGTTTCTGAATAAATTCCACAACAGCTGCCGTGCCCTTTGGTGCACATTTGTATACATAGGATGCTCTAGATAGGCCAGGAGGGAGTTGTAATATTAGCACAGGGCTTGACACAAGGAAAGAAGTAATCCAGAAATATTTTGCTGCTCCTTGGAGTTGTCATTCAAGACATGGAGGGTGATTTACCCACCCTTTACTGTCCTGCACTTTACAGATTGATCCACAATTAACTCATTACTTGTATCTTGTAATCAGGAAGTCTTGGTACACAATGATGGATGTATCAGAGCCTTTCTTTTCCTATCAGCATCCTACTATTGTTATTGCCAACAATAATGAGCTCTCACAATGTGAATTCTGGAGACAAGACTAGTGCACAGAAGAATGAGTAAACTTGTACACTAAGAGCACAATTAAATCAGGCAGACCATAATAACAAGTACGTTACAGCAGTTTGACATGAAACAGGGACAAACCTGAACAAGCTGCTGAATTGTGTAACTACACAAAATTGTGCTTCATTGTTACACTTCAAAGATTAGCAGTCTTGGTGATTCCGTGGTCATTATTGCTCAATATTCATAACTCAGTTTCCTTGGGTCGTCTGTTAATGCAGTCTATGGAGCATAACCTTGACACTCTATTTTCCATAAAGGGTGCTTTTTGACAGCACACTGTTTATATCAGAGTAGCAAGAATGGCAACAGCATGCTTTTGTAAATTGTCTTGGAGTGTAATGGCAAGCAGGTATGGCTCTATGGTACATAACCTGCTTCTGCAGGAGGAGAGGAGAAGCTGGGTGACTGATATCTCTTTAGAAAAAACACTCAGGTTTCTCCTGCATTCCAGGCATCAGTGAAAGAGAGAAATTTGAGGTTAACAGTGAGCTCCAAGTGGTGATTGCTTTGTAATGGAAAAAAAATTCAATTACATGAAATATTAGACCTGTCTCTCTTCCTTAGCTCTCCTCAATCTATTTAGGGACAGGCCAGAAAAAAAATAAAACTTCTCAACAGATGCCTGGCTGCCTGTGTACAGAGAGGAAAACCATAATTTGTCTGTAATCCCTAATGCAAACAGTTGTTCATTAAGAAACAAAACTAATGCAATCTTGATGATTTGCTTGGATTTTTACTCTATCATGGTGTTTGGTACAGCTGGCAGGCTAATGTAATTTTACTTAGAAACCCAAAGCAATCTGGTACTCAGACAACACCATGTAGATTTAGGTAAATTTAGGGCTCAGATTAGCATAATACTAACTAATCATGAATATAATTTGCATTAATTAGAGTATTGGGGAAAGATTGTTTTTAAATGGAAGAAAATTGAAAGAAAGATTAAGGGCAAGGGCTTACAAACCTAGTTTTGCTTTATGCAAGAATGTAACAGATGATTTCTACTATAATGCCTAATATTGTAATGTGTAAGTATTAATTAGAGTATCAACGAAAGACTGTTTCTAATTGGAAGAAAACTGAAAGAGAGATTAAGGGCAGAGTTTATGAATCTGCTTTTGCCTGATGCCAGTATGCAGCAGATGATTTCTCCTATAATGCCTAAGAGCTTAATCTGTAAAGGATAGGGTGACTAATACACTACCCAGTAAAGACATTGCAAGGATTTTTTTTTTTGCAAAATTAGGTTTATTTCATACTAAAAGAAAATTAGATGTTGTATCAATATGTCCTGATATTGCTAACAAAATTAAAGCTGGACAGAAAAATATTACCTTTGAAGACACATGATCTGGTCTGTTGATTGACTGTCAGTGTTTTAGCATTTCGTATAGCTGGCTTCTTAATTCCAGTATTTCTGGGTTATGGGAGTGCTTTCTTAAATAGAAGAAGTTGAATATCTATGCTTTAGACCATGTAACAAATATATTCTAAGGTGGTCTCTCTTTTAAAGCTATGATCAAGATATGCAACATCTCTTCCCTACATCACACTGGTCACTCAAGGCTTTTGGAGCAGATTTTATGGCTATTTTAAACATCAGATTAAAGAAATTGTTACCAGGTATGCCTTAGCCTACAGATATTTTCAAGACTTACCTGTATGTTAATTATTACTATTTGTTACTGCAATACAGTACGATAGTAAGTATTACTATGGTGTACAGTTTCTTCAGTAACACCAAAGACTTCTTGGCTAGACAGTGCGATTTTGAAGTAATGCCTTAGTAATCATTGAAATTAGAGTAAAATTTTCAACATTTAGTAGCAGGTTTATGTTGGAAAAGTGTAGGGATATGATATAGTGAGGTAGTGTTTTGTGTATTCCTCCCATACATTGCCTGTTCTTATAGGATCGATGTCTCTGTCTATACTCTTAGAGACTGTGCTCAGGAACCTCAGACCCCTGAGCCCCCACATGATGTTAAGATACTGCAGGAGTTTTCCTTAGTTGAGGAGGACTGGGTTAGGGAGCAGCTAAGCCATCTGGACATCTATAAATCCATGGGTCCTGATGGGGTGCACCCACGGGTGCTGAAGGAGCTGGTGGAAATCATTGCCCAGACACTCTCCATCATCTTTAATAAGTCCTGGGAAACAGGAAAGGTGCCTGGGGATTTGAGGAAGGCAAAGGTCACTCCAGTCTTCAAAAAGGGCAAGAAGGAGGAGCTGGGTAACTCTAGACAGGTCAGCCTCACCTCCATCCCTGGAAAGGTGATGGAACACTTTATCCTTGTCTCTGTCTCTAGGCATATCAAGGATAAGGGGGTCATTGGGAGCAGTCAGCATGGGTTTCCCAAGGGGAAGTCATGTTTGGCCAACCTGATAGCCTTTGATGAGGACATAACCAGGTGGATAGATGATGGTAGGGGAGTGGATGTGGTTTATCTTGATTTCAGTAAAGTGTTTGACACTGTCTCCCACAGCATCCTTGTGACTAAACTGAGGAAGTGTGGTCTGGCTG
>VWZX01000436.1:0-164803 GCA_013399015.1 Galbula dea
CAAGTCTGCAGGGGAAGTAAAGGACTGATGATCTCTGGCTGTCCTCAGGACTTGGAGGTCCTCTGGGGAGATCTGTCGGTGTCAGAGGTGTTACTGGGCTCAAGGAGCATGTGAGTGCACAGGAGGTCAAAGCAGATGCTTGCTTCTCTCTCAAAATCGCTGAACCTTTCTGTGGATTGTCTGAGAGGAAGCATGAGAACCTTGCCTAATGCTGAGGAATCTTAACATTCCCTTCATGCTTTCCAGAAGATTCATGAGCTTTCCAGAGCTGATCCTCTCCATGCAGCTGCTGTGGCTCTTCCCCTGGCAAGCCCAAAACAACCTCTGCACTGAGCGTAATTGATGTAAGATTAGAAACTAAATTGTGGGTCCCAAAGACTGAATGCAGCCAAATTCTCCCTTCACTTTCCTGGGGGAGGGCTCACAAGAGAAGGACAGAAGGAGGCGACAGTCTTTGGTTATGGCTTTGCCCTGAAGGTCAGCTACAGTCCAAATTTTGCTTAATTTGGAGTGGAGGATGAAAAGTGTTCCCTCTACTTAAGGAAGAGGATCTTCACCTCCTCATGCTACAGTTGGATCCAAAAAGTTCTTCTGGAAGCTGCAACATGGAGTGAGCTTAATGTCCACATATCTGTTAAACATTAATTTGAACTATGTGTTCACCCAGCAGTGATAAATGCTTCATCCACTCCAGCACTGTCTTAGGATCACAGAATCTCCTGAGCTGGAAGGACCCACAAGGATCATTAAGTCCAACTCCTGTCTCTGCACAAAACCCCAACAGTCACCCCATGTGTCTGATGACCTTCTCCAAACGCTTCTGGGATTTTGGCAGCCTGGGTGCTGTGACTACTGCCCTGGGGAGCCTGTTCCAATGCTCTACCATCCTCTGGGGGGACAACCTTTACCTGATAATCCAACCTAACCCTCCCCTGGCACAGTTTCATGCTGTTCTCTCAGCTCCTGTCACTGGTCACCAGAGAGAAGAGATCAGCTCCTGCCCCTCTGCTTCCCCTCCTCAGGAAGCTGTAGAGCACCAGGAGGTCTCCTCTCAGTCTCCTCTTCCCCAGGCTGAACAACCCAGGTGACTTCAGCCACTCCTCACACAGCTTCCCCTCTAGACCATCTCTGTGGCTTCCTTTGGATGCTCTCCAGTAGCTTTAGATCCTTTTCCCACTGTGGCACCCAAAGTGCAGCCAGTGCTGGAACTGAGGCCACAGCAGCCCAGAGCAGAGCAGGACAATCCCTTCCCTCCACCAGCTGCACTGCAGTGCTGGATGCACCCCAGGACACAGTTGCCCTCTTGGCTGCCAGGACACACTCTTGACTCATCTTCAACCTGCCATGGAGCAGAACCCCCAGAGCCCTCTCTGTGGGGCTGCTCTCCAGCCTCTGTTCCCCAGACTCTAGGTACAGCCAGGGTTGTCCTGTCCCAGGGCAGAATCCAGCACTTGTCCTTGTTAAACACCATAAGATTGATCTTGGTACCATGAATCTCCCACAGCAGTACCTTTAACCTTGCTCTGGAAAACACTGGTGTTTAACAGTACTGCTAAACCAGGTCATCCTCAGAAATGTTTCCATCTATATGAAGAAGAAAACCCAAATTTTCCCTCAGCCTGAAGGTGTCTGGACAATGTTTCTTGCCTTTGGAAGCACCTTCAGAAATGAGCATATGCTGTAGTGTTCTGGTGTCTCATACCTTGGGGTTTTTCTACCTATCTAGCTATCTAAACAGGAAAAAAATAAAAGGAGAAAAAAAACTTCTCACCCAGGAGCATATCAGGACTTCCAGGATGAAAAATGACTTTCACTATCAAACTGATAAGGATTTTAAAGGTGGTGTTAGCCCTATAATTAAGATCCTGGCTTGAAACTAAGATGGGAGTCCAAATCCTGCCCCTTGCAATAGATTTTCCTACTATGCTTGATCGAATATTTCTAATAGTATTCCTGAAGTGCTCAGCAGTAACCTAACATTATTCCCTGTGAAGCCCAGAGGAATTTTGCTATTTACATCAGTGAGAAGAGAATTCAGAGAAAAAAAACCCACAACAAACCAAAACCCAAATCTCAATTAAATGCAATTTAAAAGTACAAAAAACTACATACAGACCAAAGAAAATCAAACCAAAAAATACCCTAGAGATCTTCTGAAAACAGAGTGGAATTGTCCATCCTTTGGTCATTTCTCTAGGGTCTTTCTTTACTCCACTGTTTGTTTAGTTTGTCTTTTTCTGTGGTCAGCCCTTGGTGTCTTTTGCTGTATGTTTATATGGTAGCAAGTGTGGTGAGTTTTGACCCTGGGTGATGGCCAGGAGATAACCCAGCAATCACAGATGTCCATGGTCAGGGATGTTGCCCATGACTTAAGAGTCATCCTTTTATCCTATGTACACATTGAAAACAAACAAAAAAACAGAAGAAAACTGGCTTTTCTCTCCAAATGTCTCCTGCCATGAATTAAAACAAAGGCAGGAGTTAGCCAAGCCCAGCCTGGGAAGATGCCTGCAGAGAGTCCTGGGCCAACTGGTCCAGAAATGAATGGGATCTCCTGGATTGATATGGAATAGCTAGACCTGGTCTGTGGCTGACTGGGAAAACAGCAGGAAATCCTCCAGTTGTGTAAGGCAAAGAGCAGCTCCCACCTCTTTGTGCTTCAAGGCTCATGGCTATGCCTGACTGCACAGGGAAGGAATTTGCATTGCCAAGAGGAGCTGCTCAATAGGAGCTGTCTGGGAAAGCTGCTGGTTCCTGGTAGACAAGCCAAGGGGTGGCAGTGAGAAGCGAGTGGCACGTGGGGAGGCTTGGTGGGGAACTCAAATGGCTTGCTTTGTTTGGACAGAACTGGGAATGGGCTTTCATGTGCAGCTGTATGTAGATAAGACAATGCTAGGATAATACTGGACATTCAGATGCAAATGGAATGTATATGTAACTGTATATTGTCTTACCAGGATTTTTGGAAGGTGGTTTTTTGGGTTGTGGGTTGTTGGGTTTTTTTTGTCCCTGAGAACTACACCACCCCCTAGACATGTAACTTGGTTTGCAGCTAAGCTCCTTCAAAAGAATATTCTTGGGTTATTTTTCAGATCCTCTAGTTCTGACTAGCAAAAAGAAAGGGTTAGCAATGAGTCTTATTATCAAACAAGACATTTCCAACTTGCCCCTCTGTGAAGAGCAAAAGCAAAAGGAGGATGTTCTGCTCAGTGCAGGTGAGTTTTCCTAGTCCCACAATCTGAATAACTTGTTTGCTTGAGAGAGAGGCTTGGTGGAGAGGTTCAGATTAGATATTGGGAGGAATTTCTTCACTGAGAGGCTTATCAGGATGCCCAGGGAGGTGGTGGAGCCATCATCCCTGGAAGAGTCAAAAAACCATGGAGATGTGGTGCTTGGGGCCATGGTTTGATGGTGAGCATGGGAGTGTTGGGTGGATGGTTGGACTCAACGATCTCAGAGGTCTTTTCCATCTGGAATGAGTCTATGTCAGGAAGTGAGAGTTGTGGACTGATGTCTTATAGTAATAGAAGTAATATGTAGTAATAGGATGTAGTAATGTCTCAGATTTGGGGCAATGAAGCCACAGGCACTGTAAGAAGCTGAACAGAAGAGAGCTGGGTTAAGATTAATGTGGGAGATGAAGCCAAAGCTTCTCAACATGTTATTTCAGGTTTTGTATCTGCCTAGTGATGATTTCTTTCCATCAGCTCACCTTGCTTGCTGCAATACTTCCTGTCAAAGTCAAGAGGGCTAATGCATCTTCAAGCCACAGTTCCACAAAGGTGGGGATAGGTAAGAGTTTTCCCACACATCCACAGATGCATGTCCTGATAACCTCAGGAATGAGTCATAAGTAAGAGTTGGTTCATAGAGAATGAGTGGCAAATACTGAGCAAGCTCAATCTTCATCTGTGCTCTAAAGGAGGAACTGAGAGATCAGCTGTAGCGTGGTCAATGCCTTAAAATTCACAGAAGCCCAGAATGGTTCAGGTTGGAAGGGACCACACCAGAGGTCATCTAGTCCAACCTCCCTACTCTAGCAGGGTCTTCTAAAGCACAGCACTCAGCATTGTGTCCAGATGGCTTTTGAACAACTCCAGGGAAGGAGACACCACAACCTCTCTGGGCAACCTGCTCCAGTGCTCAGTCACCCTCTCAGGAAAGAAGTTCTTCCTAACACACTAATCTGGATTCTTTTCTCTTGAATAAGCATCAGCACTAAGACAGATCCTTCCCAGTTCCTCTTTGGAGTAACCTGCCACGTGTCAGGAGTCACCCACAGACAGGCTCTAATTGTGAGCAGAGTCCACATCTCCCACCACCTCCTGTGCTGCATGGCTGGCTGCCAAAACCAGGCAAACATCTCATTACAAGAAAATTACATCTCTGGGTTGTTTTTTTTTTTCCCCCCCACTTCCTTGGCCACAGCAGGTGCCTGTGCTGGGTGGTAAAATACAACTGCAGCTGCTACAGCTGTTACTCTGGCACCAAAGTTAAAGCCCAGGCAGGGTATGCTATGTTCTGCTTGGGTACCCTAGGCAGAAGCTTTGCCATCATTCCATTCCACCTCATTTAGTGAAACCAACATGTGGTGGTTAGGGGTTTTGCTGGTTTTTGGTGGGTTTTGGGTTTTGTTTGGTTGGTTTGGTGGGTTTTTTTTGTTGTTGTTGTTTTGTTTTGATTTGTTGGCATCTTTCTTAAAACTTATTTTTAGGGTAGAAAGGGATTTTTTGGGGAGTTTCTGTGTCAAACTCCTTATCCTTATCCAAGCCAAAGATGTTTCCAGTCATTCTCCCTGTAGAGGGACAATTAGGATATTTTTTCCCTAAATACTTTGCTGACACATGACCTGTCATATACCACACTAAAGGCAACAGTCCAGAACTTCAGCTACCACAAATTACTGTAGCATAGAGGACATTGATGGAGCTAATTCATCATGACCCCTTTGGAAATTTCCTGCCTCATTCTTAGTTCTTGGTCCAAATCACTTTGGGAATATGTCCCCTAAATATTTCAGGAGTGGGCTCCAAAGCTTTGGTTGCTGTAGTCAGAAGCAGCACTTGCAGAGCTCATTTTGCAAGTTCTCCAAATACAAATAAGTTCCTCTTTCAGGTTTTTCCCCAACTGTACTTAAAGGAAGCATTTTCCTCTTCCTAGATGCTGGTTTGGATGGGACTTAACTGGGATCAATTGGATTTTCATGCTTCAGGAGGTAAGTTTGAGGCTTTGGGTGGTTGGGCTATAATGTAAGGTAATGTTAGATTATGTTATAGATGTTTAGATGGGTGCTTTTATATATATATATATATATGTGATATAGTTTATATGCATATGTATGTTATATATGTGTTATATATGTTATCTTTGTATATATATATGCATATATGTTATGTCTATGTTCTATACTAGATGATCTTTCTGGGTCCCTTCCAACCCCTAACATTCTATGATACATCCCTGGAGGGGTTCAAAAAACATCCAGATGTGGTACTTAAGGACATGGTTTAGTGGCATGAGGGTGTTGGGTCAACAAGTTGGACTTGATGATCTGGAGAAAGCCCTTGAATCCTTCCATTTCTCAGTTGTCTTCCCCAAGTGACCTACAGTCATCCACCCATGGTACCAGAGCCCTGCTGCCAGGGCAGATCTGCAGGGGCTTTCAATGTGAGCAGCCTGCTGCTTGCAGGGAACTGCATCCTTCCAATAATAATAATAATAATAACAACAATAATATTCTGCAGAACCAAATCCAGAGCTAAAAGCATCACATTTCTACTGAGCAGAGCAATTCCTGTCAAGTCCTGATCCCTATTACCTAGTGTCACGTAGCAGGAAATACCCCATGGCAATTTATTCATTGCCTGCTCTTGTTTAATATGTATTTGGTCTTGGCTATTCCATTTTCAGCTGTTGCTAATTCTTTTCTCCTGGAGGAATGACCTACATTTTTGTGAGGTAAAAACAACCACCAGAAACCCAGCCCATGAATAAAGCTCTGTGAGATCAAGGAGGAATTGCCATGTGTCACCACAAGTGGGTAAACTGTAGCTCCCTGTCTAGTGTCTGATGGCTCCATTATCTTCATATCATCTTCATATCAAAATTCAGAAGAGCAGAAGATTCAGCTCAGATGTTTCCCTGAAGCTCCCAAATGATGCAGTTTTCTTACACTCTCTGTCTTTATGCCTAGCTGAGGCTTAAGGCTTAGTTGATCCTAATCTGTTAATTATGCCAAATTATCTGGTGGTTGAATATCACATAAGAGAAAAGCAGCCTCCTCTTCTTCAGGCTACCCAAGTCCAGTTCCCTCAGCCTTTCTTCCCAAGAGAGATGCTCCACCCAAAGCAATTGCTTATCTGATCTGTAGCATGGGCTTGTCCAGCTCAGTGAAAGCTTCTCTTCAGTGCCAAAGAATAAGTCACAGTCTAGTCTGCTAACGTTTTGACACCACCTTCCAAGACCTAATGTCTGAAAGAGCTTCAGTTTAAGCCTCTTCACTTTGTTGACAGAGAAATGTCCATTTCTGATATGAAACATATTTTTTGTTTTCTGATTTCCAGCATGCTCTATTCCCCAGGAAGCTGAAAAGCCCAACTAATAGAGACACTGACTAAGCAGCACAGAAATGGTTTATATGTTCCTGTGTCAAAGAGGCAGCTTTATAACTGAAGCAAGTGAGATCATCATGTATGTGTTACCAACAACAACAATGCTGAGTGCTTTCTTAAGCAAAGATGCCTTCAAAGAAAACCATCACCCACCTTGATCCAGAGATTGAAGAGCCAAACATGCTGTCTAAGCCCAGACGCTGGTAGCAGCTGTAACCTTGTGAAAGTTGACTTCCACCATAGCCACAGGGTTCTTGATTCCAAGAAGAATCTTCTCTTTCAGAAAATCAATTTGCTGTACAAACCTTGACCCCTCACTACTTTTTTCAGCCTTCATGAAGCCCTGGGGCTCACTGACCTCACTGCAAGAAGTCACACATGTAGGAGACCCTCTCCCCCACTTTCAAGTGAGCAGGAAGATTTCCATGGAGGGTTTGTTGGGCTAAGGTTCATCACAGTGAATATTTCCTTCTTCTGCTGCAAGATTAAGTCAAGTTGGCTGACACAATTGGCCAAACAGGGTTTGAAATGGCTTTTTCCCTTCTCTGATGACCTCTGTTTCTCCCATTCTTCTGCTGATTGCAGGTCAATAATACTGTCAAGGAGAGAGAAAATAATTTTTGGCACTTAGAAATATTGTAATGGGATAAACCCCCCCTGGCATGTCATATCACTAGCTGTGAGAAGATAATTGAGCTGTCAATTTAAATATCAACTCAGTGCCTCCATGCAAGCAGTGTTAATGAATGCCAAGAGGCAGGTGGAGATGACCTCAGGTGGACTGAATTTTGGTGTCTCAGAGCCCAGGAGAAGGGATAAGTCTCAGAACTTACTCTGAATCAATCTTAGCTTCTTGTGCCTCCAAGATTACACTGAGTGCATTTATTTTATCCCTATTCTTTCCTGCAGTGTTTGAATCAGGCACAAGCAGGAGATGATCTTTACTGAGAGTGTCATTTCAGCCTCTCAGCTTCTGCACCTCTTACAAGCTATGGAGACATGAAGAACAAGTTTATTGCCAACTCCTTTTTACCTCTTTCTAGTGAATGTTCCTTTCCAAGGTCACTTACTTGTTTGGATGTCCTCAAGACAGACACCAAGTTTTACTCCTTGCTTTCTACCATGATCAAAGAATCATCAAGCCATTAAGGTTGGAAAAAACCTCATCAAGTCCAACCACTGGCCCAGCACAACTGTGCCCCTAAACCATGGCCCCAAGTGCCACATCTTCATGTTTTTTGAACCTCTCCAGGCATGATGACTCCACCACTGCCACAGGCAGCCTATGCCAATGCCTAACCACTCTTGCAGGGAAGAAATTGTTCCTAATATCCAATTTAAACCTCCCCTGGCACAACTTGGGGTCATTTCCTGTTGCTAATTACCTGGGAGAAGAGATCAACCTCCACCTCACTATGACCTCCTTTCAGGGAGTTGGAGAGTGAGAGAAGGTCACACCTGGGCCATTCTATGATTCTATGATCTGATAAGCAGGTGGCTCAAAGAGCTGAAGGTCTCAAAGCCTTTCACCCCTTCAGATTCACTTCCAAAAGGTACTCAGGAAAAACAGATCCTGACCTTCTCAGTCATATAAACAAGTGTCTCTCCTCCAGAAGCACCAGAAGAAAACAATACCCTGACGTACTGAGCCCCTTTTGGCCCTGAAACTGCATCAGCTTCTCAGTATCTCTGAAAGGAACCCAGAGTTCAAACCTTTCTGAGTAGAGCCATAGCTGAAGGGATGATCAGGATCCTTCATCAGGCTGAAAAGACTTCCTCTTCCCATTGTTTCTGCTCAGTGAAGGTCACCTGTGTGTTCAGCCTCCTTCTTTGCTTTGCACCAGGTCCTTTAACCCTTCTGCAGCTCCACATCTGGGCACTTCTCTGTGCCTTTATACATCCTTCTCCCTGGGTTTCAATATACATCTGGTTTGGAAACAGGTCTAAATACTTCTTGTTTTTAATAAACAAACATACACCTAGTGTCTCCCCTCCTCAGGTTGTGTATTTCCACCCATCTTCAGGTCCTAATTTCAACAGGGCTTATGCACAGTCAACACTAGTTTGGCCTCAAGGGAGGTGGTCAAACACTTGGTCTCCAGCTCAGGGTTTCTTTTATGTCACAGCTGCCTTAACTTAGAAGAGAAGACTTTTACCAACCTGAAAAACTCCCACCACCTGACAGCTGCTTGGCAGGTTTTGAGAACTGAGTCATCAGACCTTGACCCAATTTCTAGCAAACAGGTGCTCCAACCTCCAAAACCACCATCACAGGTGTCTCTGTTGTGGGGAGGGGGCCACTAACTCATTGGGTAGCAAGCAAAAAGGTCATGAAGCTGAGCTCTACCAAGCACTCTTTTGGAGTAGTTCTACATAGGATTTGGGATGGTCAAGTCTGTTGATTTATGTGGTTTCTGTGCTATTAAATTTGTCTAGTTGCATTTTCATTGGAGAAAAGATATTTGATGAATCTCCCAAATAGTAAGGCAAGGAACTGGTCTCTGCTCTTAGCTTGCCTGTGCCAAAGTGTTTCTTACCAGGTATTTCTCCTCTTACAGATATCCAGATTCAATTGCTGCCCTGGTCAGCAGCCAAGGTGTTAAAGTCACCATTGCTGATGGTCCCTGTGACTAAAGTCACCAACCCACAGGTGTGACCCTAGAGGTTTTCAGTTAATGGTAGGAATCCAGCACTGCTGCCTGAGGGCTGGACAGAAACCACCTTCTCAAAGACAGCCTTTCTAAGAAACCAGCCACTGTTGACCCAAATAATCCCACATTTCTGATTTGCATAACCTCCCTGGAAGCTGGGTAGGAGAGGAAATAGTCAATAATAGCAGTGTCAATGGCCTTAAGTGAAAGCATATCACTTACAATGAACCAGTTCAATCTAGGAAGCTCAGTTTATGGTGGTGGGAGGGGAAAAGAAAAGGGGGTGGCTTTATGTCTTCATAAAAGCTTGAGCTCAAGGACTTTGGAAGAGAGAAGAGGATAAATTCAAGGCAAAACAGACTTTGTGTGCACAGTTGTTCTTGAAGGGTCTTTGTTAGGGTTCACATACACCCTCATGCCCCCACACCCCCTCTTCTGCTCATGAAATGGGAGAGGGAAGGAGCACCTCACAAATGAATGTGTGTAGCTCAGCAGCTCCAGTTGGCCAAGTTCCCAATAGATTTTGCTTGATGAGCAGCTAATCCCTGAGTAAAGCCTGGCTTACATTCCTCCAAACTTATCATTAATCATGGAAAAACCCAAGTTGTCCTTGCAGTGTGTGAATGCCCATGAACAGCTCCTTTGATAAGAATGTTTTGAGATGCCTGGAGGGATTTAGGGTTTTTTTTGGACCTCTATCCCATAAGTAAGAAGGCAGACCTTCCATTGCATGTGAGTCTTCTTTCTTTGCTGGTTTCCAGCCACAGAGAATGAGCAGGGGTGCTTGAAGCAAGAAGTTGCCCCATGCTTGTGCTCCTCCATTGTATTTGGGCTGTTTCAGGGCACATGTAGCATGGCAGAATGTTAGAATTAGGCATTTTTGACAGCCAGTGAGGAGCAAGGGTGGGGAAGGAATTTCTAAGTGGAAGAAGGGCAAAAAAAGTCATTCTAAAATACCAATACTTTTTACTTCAGGGCTCCTCAGGAGAGAGAAATTGTAGCACATAGAGCAGCAGAGAGATGCTCTTGGGGAGGATAAAGGCCTCAAGTCATTAGAGTCTACTGACTAAAGAAGTTTGGATGTGGATTTCCTGGGCTGGATAAAAGAACTTTTCCCAGGGCTTTATCAAAGTGGACTTCCAGGTGACTTTCAGGGATGTGAGGGACTTTTTGGGATGTCAGGTAGTGATAGGACTAGGAGGAATGGGTGCAAGCTAGAGGAAGGGAGATTTAGATTGGATATTAAGAGGAAGTTCTTCACTGTTAGGGTGGGGAGACACTGGAACAGGTTGCCCAGAGAGGTTTGTGGAAGCTCCATTCCTGGAAGCTTTCGATGCTAGGCTGGATGGGGCTGTGGACAATCTGATCTAGTGGGAGGTGTCCCTGGCAGGCAGGGGGATTGGAACTGGGTGTTTTTTTGGGTCCCTTCCAACTCTGAAAGTTCTAGGATTCTGTGGGGCTTCTACAACCTCTCTGGGCAACCTGTTCCAGTGTCTCACCACCCTAACAGGGAAGATATATAACACCATACAGTGAAGTGGTCCTAAACTCAAAAGACTGGAGAATCCCCTAAACCTTCATTGATGGAAAATTGCTGTCTTAAAGGGGTGTTAGTGGACATTCAAGGTTTGGGGTTTGGTTTTTTTAGATGAATAGTCATTTTTCAGTGTACTCCAGATAGCTCCTGTTTGTCTTAATGCTAAATCAAATGGTTCTTTGTAGCATGTTTTACCCTTGGCCCCTTATAGCTGCTGGATGTTGTCATGTCCCATGTTTACATCCTGTGTCCTACACCTGTCTAAACTCAAGATCAGTGTTCCATAAGTAAATAACTGTGATTGGAAAGGGAAAATACAATAATAATAATAAAAAAGGTCTAAATTTAGGCTTTTAAACCTGAAGGCTGGCACCTAAATAACTGGCCAGTTTTCCAAAAGCCAAGCCCCTGGAAATTTCCAGTCATCACAGTTGCCATACCAAAGGCTGTCAGCACTCTTGCAAAAACAGGTCATGTATTAGGTGCCAAAATGTACCAAGAGGAGTCTCATTTCATAGCCAAGAGCACTAATGATAATTGAGAGCAGTTTCACCTCTGCTGCCAGTCTCCAGCTTGAGGCACAAGACTGCTAGGGTCTTGCAAAAGGGAAGATGTTTGGGAAGGTGAAATATGAGAAGTTAGCAGTTTCTGCCTGGTTCCATCCTGGGGTGCAGGATTTGAGTGAACACAGAGACACTGCACAAATTGATTTAGGGCCAAAGCAGGGCAGGGATCAGTGGAGGCTAATTTCCTCAGGTTAGAAGCAGGGTATGGCTCAAATCCCTGGACAGGTTGGGTTGTTGGATAACAGCACTAAGGATGGTTGGACCTGCCATGCAAGGAGGCAGGGGGGCAGGTGCTCACAGAATATTAGGGGTTGGAAGGGATCCCTCTGGGGATCATCTAGTCCAAGTCCCCTGGCAGGGCAGGTTCTCCTAGAGCAGGTTGCAGAGGATGGTGTCCAGGTAGGTTTGGAATGTCTCCAGAGATGGAGACTCCACCACTTCCACCTTCACCCAGTGCTGGCCACTTACCTCTTGTAATCCTTCCAGACTTGTTGGGATCCTGAACTGCCCTGCTGCCACCTTGCAGTCCCTCTTCATAGGGTTGTAGAATCTTAGAAGGTTTAGAGTTGTTAGGGACCTTTAGAGGTCACCTAGCCCAAGCCCCTGGCTGTGAGCAGGGACACCTGTAACTAGGTCAGGTTGCTCACAGCCCCAAACAACCTAACCTGGGATGGTTCCAGGGATGGGATATCTCCCACCTCTTTGGGCAACCTGGGCCATTGCCTCACCACTCTGTGTGCAACATTTCCTCCTTATGTCCTCTTGCTGTACATCAGCCAAGGCACTTCTGTAGGCAAGGGCAGATGGGTCCCCACTTGGCCCACCCACCTCTTGGAGGCTTTCAGCTCCTGTGCTGCCTCTGCTTCCTGTCTGACCTCAGGCAAGTCACTTAACCTCTCCTTCTTGAGGCAGAATAAAGAGAAGACTACTTCCTTCTGCCTGTATTTCATCTGGCTTCTTCAGCTCAGGTGTAAGTTCCTAAGGGCAAGGTTTGTCTTCTCCATGTGTTCAGTGCCTATCAAAACAGAGCCTTGATCTCAGCTGGAGCCTTGAGGCATGGCTGCAGCTCTGCTATTATCCTTAATAATTATCCTAATGAATGCAATCAGATCAAAGCCACTGACTGGATGAGTCATTTGGAGAGGGTGAAGTTAGTCATTCCAACCAGCAATAGGGAGATGTAAACTTTAGCCACTGCCAAGGTTTCTCCTCTTTTTTTTCACCCTTGGGAGCATGGGTGAGGAAAATGATCTTGGAAGGTCTCACCCCTTCCAGGGTTTCCATGGTGGTGAGACACTTGTGCTCACATGCCTCCAGTTAGAAGGTTAATGGTGTAACTTTGCTCTGCATCATTCAGCTATGTAAACAGCTTGTGTGGGTTTTCTGGATCAGAGGTGAAACTCCTTTCCCTAGTGAGCCTGCTCTGAATGGAATTGTCCCCAGTTTGCAACCAGAAAAGAGCACTGCATGCATTATATAGATATAAACTAGAGGAGGGGAGATTTAGATTGGATATTAGGAGGAAGTTCTTCACTGTTAGGATGGGGAGACACTGGAACAGGTTGCCCAGAGAGGCTGTGGAAGCTCCATCCCTGGAAGTTTTTAAGGCCAGGCTGGATGAGGCTCTCAGTAACCTGATCTAGTGGGAGGTGTCCCTGGCAGGCAGGGGGGTTGGAACTAGATGATCTTGAAGGTCCCTTCCAACTCTGACAGTTCTAGGATTCTGTGCCAGAAAAAAACCCTTTATTTTTCTTTTTTTCTGGTTAATGGTTGAGATTTTTAGGTTTTTGTTGGGTTTTTTGTTTGGTTTTTTTTCCTGTTTGTCAGGTTTTGGGCTTGTATTTTTATGAATTCTCATCAGCTGAATGAATCATAACAAAGGTGTCTTGAAAAGGGGAGAAAAAAATAAACAAGCAACTAGAGGAATGAATTATTCAGTAAAAGCATTAAAATGAGACCTTTTTTCACCTGAAAGAAAAAGCCAAAACCTGGGATTGCACAGGTGCACAAGAAGACACAAGAGGGAGCTCCCATAATAAACAATCCTGATAAATCCATAACTTTTCTCACCTAGGGAGAAAAGGAAATGAATCAATTCTTCTCTTTGCTGTTCTCATTATCTCTATTACTGTCACAGGCTATGGATCTCAGTGCACCAGACTTTGCCTAGAGAACACAATAGCACTGCCTGCTCACAAGAGATGCTTTGTCTGGAGGTAGCATAGAAGAAGACAACTGAACAGGAGAGACTACAAGCAACCAGATTCCCCAGCTGTGGAATTGCAGAAAGCCAGGCACTGGATCCTGGGCTGCTAGAGACCATTCTCACACTGTGCTTGAGGATCTCTGGACAGGAAAAAGTCCATACCTGGCACAGTACCCTGGCCAGCTGGCTTGGGAGAAGCAATGCTGGCTTTGCCTGTACAAGCAGATGCTTGCTTCCCTTCCCCACCCAATGGGGAGAGTGAAAGAACAGCTGTAAATGCAACAAGGTTTAAAAAGGGGGGGAAATGAGAGATCTTTTTCAATCTAACAGCACCCCAAAATTGCATGCCTTGCATTGGAAACCTGTCAGCTTCTTAATCTCCATTAAAGTTGTGTTAGTATTCTGTAGGAAAACAATTGCCTCCTACCAGAGCCACCCATCTCTGAGAAGTGAGAAGGAGCCATATGTCTTCTGTAAAAACAGATTGCCAGAGTTCAGCCTTTTCTTTATGCTTTCTGGGAAATCATTTCATTTTCTTGTTTAGGGGCCATGCTTAATAAGAACAAGAGTTTTATTTGTCACAAATTATTTGCAGTACTATATTATCCTTCTTCTTTCCCAGTTTTCACTTGTTCTCAGGGACACATGGTAAAATAGCTTTAATTATCCCCAGGTTCAAGTACAAGGAGTCTTTCTAATTCAGTTTGGGTCTATTTCATTTCCAGTAGCTAAGATACCATCATGAAAATGTTACTCAAGGTTTCTTCTTCAACTTCCCCCACCTCTTTAGATCATCATAAAGACAGCTCACTTGAGCAAATAGTCCCTTTTGAAATGGTAATCCTCCTCAGATTTCTTTTTTGTGTTAGATCAGCTGCACTGGTAAAATACTTTCTATTTTCTCCTTAGTTGGACTGCAGAATGACACTTAGGAGCCATAAGGACACAAAGTAGCTGGTTGAGTGAGACAACTGAATTAAAGCCTCCTGTTAAACAATGAATGAAATGTGATATAGGGTGTAAAAACCACAGTTAGATAAAACTGGGTCATCTCTTCAACTCTATCCAGCCCAATCTCTCTTTAAAAGAAGAAAAAGAAATCTATTTCAGGTATTGCCCCTATTGCAGCCTAAAATTCATATAAAAGCACAGAAAGGAGAGTGAAGGCAAAAACCTCCAGCAGAATGGAACACCATAGGATCAGAGAATCTCTTTGAGCTGGAAGGACCCACCAGGATCATTGACTCCAACTCCTGTTTCTGCACAGGACAACCCCAACAGTCACACCATGTGCTTGAGGACCTTCTCCAAATGCTTCTGGGATTCTGGCAGCCTTGGTGCTGTGACTCCTGCCCTGGGCAGCCTGTTTCAGTGCTCCACCACCCTCTGGGGGAACAACCTTTGCCTAATATCCAACCTAACCCTCCCCTGGCACAGCTTCATGCTGATCCCTCAGCTCCTGTCACTGCTCACCAGAGAGAAGAGATCAGCTCCTGCCCCTCTGCTTCCCCTCCTCAGGAAGCTGTAGAGCACCAGTTTTCTGTCTCCTTTTCCCCAGGCTGAACAAACCAAATGACCTCAGCCACTCCTCACACAGCTTCCCCTCTAGACCCTTCACCACCTTTGTGCCCTCCTTTGGATGCTCTCCAGTAGCTTTAGATCCTTTTCCCACTGTGGCACCCAAAGTGCAGCCAGTGCTGGAGCTGAGGCCACAGCAGCCCTGAGCAGAGACTGATTGAAATATTATTTTTTGAATGCATTGGTTTGTATTTTTTCTTCATTTGGCACTTCAGGAATGAAAACCTGAGCTAAACCTTTCCATCAGCAATGCCTGTGGAAGTTTATCTTCATGGCATGTTGGCTCTGGGGTTGCTTCCTGGCTTGGCTCAGGTGTAACCAGCCTCCTTCCTTCCCTGCCCACATACTGAGCCCCATGGCCTTCTGGGCTCCAAGAAAGGGCAGCAGCTGGGTGATTGCTTTTCAATGAGTTGGGTGGAGAGGGATTGTGTAGGGTTCCTCTGGGGTGTGGAAAGAATTTTAGGTGGGTCATCAACATTGAACTCTGAAATTACTTGTGCAGGTTGGGTAAGGTTAGCAGCCAAGGAAGTGGAGCTGAGACTCTAACCTAAAGCACCATGCGAATCAGTAGGCACAGGAGAAAAGCTCAGGTGAGAAGAATGTGTTTGGGAGAACATTCAGAAGGGTGCCAGGTAAGAACCTTGGCATGTGGTGCAGCAGAGGAATGTTGAAGTTTCAGTAGGCTTCAGCAAATACAGTTTTGGTTTGAAACTCTGCCTGTAACTTCAAAACAGGAGACATCTAACTCCTCAAATCCTGGGTTTGGTTTTGGGCCTCAGGACATGAAGGTGCTGGAGTG
Source organism: Galbula dea (assembly GCA_013399015.1). Classification (NCBI taxonomy): domain Eukaryota; kingdom Metazoa; phylum Chordata; class Aves; order Piciformes; family Galbulidae; genus Galbula; species Galbula dea. Next base: position 15,949 of record VWZX01000436.1, read on the forward strand.
TGTCCAGAGAAGGGCTGGGGAAGGGTCTAGAGCACAAGTGTTGTGAGGAACAGCTGAGGGAACTGGGCTTGGTTAGTCTGGAGAAGAGGAGGCTCAGGAGAGACCTTCTTGTGCTCTCCAACTCCCTGAAAGGCACACCCTGTGGACAGGGTGACCATGATTTGACCTGTGAGCATGCAAACCCTTCAAATGAATTTTGGATTTACTCAACTGAGGTAAAGAAAAAAGGATCCTGTTTATGCCCTGCCTAAAGAGCCACTGCACCAACTGAACTGCCAGAGGTGATTTCATTCACCTCTTGAGTGAAACACCTAGAAAAACACAGTGCAGGTGCCCCAAGGGGATCATTTTCATGACAATCAATGCACAGACAGGCTAGACAATAGTTTACAACCAGGACTGAAGGTTCTCTGAATGCCAGAGAAGAAGGAAAGTTTTCATGTGTCCAGAACATGAAAATGTGTCCAAATTCTCTCAGGGTTCCTTCAGATACTGTGCATGTGGTCATAGGATTTTGAGGGTCAGTAAAGTTCTAGAGCATTGTAAGGAGCAGCTGAGGGAACTGGGGTTGGTTAGCCTGGAGAAGAGGAGGCTCAGGGGAGACCTTCTCACTCTCTGCAGCTCCCTGAAAGGCAGTTGGAGATGAGATTTGGCCTCTTCTCCCAGGTGATTAGTGATAGGACCAGAGGAAATGGCTTCAAGTGGTATCAGAGGAGGTTCATAGTGGATGTTAAGAGGAATGTCATCGCCAAGAGGGTTATAAGGCATTGGCCCAGGCTGCCCAGGGCAGTGGTGGAGTCACCATCCCTGGAGGGGTTCAAAAAACATCTAGATGTGGTACTTAGGGCCATGGTTTAGTGGCATGGGAGTGATAGGTTGCTGATTGGACTTCATGATCTTAGAGGTCTTTTCCAACCTTAATGATTCTATGGTACTATAAAGTTATGCTTTTAGAGTAGACCAAGCAGGCAACATTTCCAGCAGCACCAAGGCTATGGCCACCTTGTGCACTCCCAAAACAGACCAACCTTGCTCATGATCTTGTGTTTCCACTGGAATCAAAGCCTGGAAATTCTATCTCTGATCCTTGCTACTTTTCTGACTGATTGTCCCAGAGACTTTTGCTTTAGAAGGCCAGCAAACCTCTGATTTGGGAGGACACAGTCCTGAGCAGAGTGGTCCTTAGCCAAACTTTTCCCTGAGAGCACCCCATAAGTTACCTTGGTTTGCATCTTATTGCAGTGGAAAACCACGAGAGCCTCCTGCAGAAAAACAACCTCACACAGAGATCAATCAGGTTCCTCAGGTTAATCCTGACTCTCTCTCACTTGGCAGTGGATTATAACCTCCCTCAGAAGGGAATTTCTAATTCCTCCTGGAGAAAGTCAAGTGGATTCCTGCCACATTTTTGGTGCTCATGAGAGCAGGAGAGAACAATCTCTGAGTTTTCTACTGAAAGGCCACAATGTTGCCTAGATTATCATCAAGAATGTGGATCTGTGATCATTTGACCTGGGGAAAGAGAGTGAGGAGCAGTTGGTTTTTGAGTGGATGGAGAACATCAGCTCTTCCCTCAGGGCTGAAGCCCTCACAGGCCCCATTTGTGGAGCCCTTGTTTATCAGAGAATATCCCCAGTTGGAAGGGACCCAGCAGGATCATCAAGTCCAATTCCTATTTAGGCACAGGACAAGCCCAAAGTCACACTATGTGTCTAGGAGCATTGTCCAAGTGCTTCTTAAACTCCAGGAGAGTTGGTGTCATAAGACATAGAAGACAGACTACTCAAAGAAATCCTTGGGTTAGGGAACATGGAATGCACTCTCAGTGCTGCTGATATAGCTAAACATTTCCTTTTTCCCAGAGACAGGGATAACCTGATCCAAATTTTCATGGGAGGAAACAAAATAATCAGGTTTTGGTTAAACTTGAGAGAGGTTTAAACCATCAGGACTTTCCCCCAAAGTCTGAATGTCCTGAGTTGGAAGGGACCCACCAGGATCATCAAGTCCAGCTCCTGTCTCTGCACAGGACAACCCCAACTGTCACACCATATGCTTAAGGACCTTCTCCAAATGCTTCTGGGACTCTGTCAGCCTTGGTGCCATGGCTACTGCCCTGGAGAGCCTGTTCCAGTGCTCCTCCACCCTCTGGGGAGACAACCTTTGCCTGACATCCAACCTAACCCTCCCCTGGCAACTTTGATATTCTGTATGGTTTGCTTTTTCTTTTTTTCCCAGATTTTTCTTTTCTTTTCCAGTAGTAAAACGAGAAAAGGGAAAAAAGGCTGAGATACAACTGAAAAAAACCTCATATTTGGAATTTTCAGCTAAAAACTGTGACTTTTTACTAACTATTTCTTCTGTGTGCTTGCTGTGAAGCTCAGAAAAAAAGCTGTGAGTTGCCTGCATTTATATTTGCAAAGGAACATGAGGAAGAACTTCTTTGCTCTGAGGGTGACTGAGCACTGGCCCAGGTTGCCCAGAGAGCTTCTGGAGTCTCCTTCTCTGGAGGTATTCCACAACCATCTGGACCCAATCCTGAGAGCTGTACTCTGGGGGCCCCTGCTAGAGCAGGGAGGTTGGAGTAGATGACCTCTGGTGTGATCCCTTCCAACCTGAACTATTCTGGGATTCAGCAATGTTAGAAGCCACTTTGGTCTAGGACAATGTGCTCAAGGGTACACCATGTCACTTCTCCTGTCTCCAAGCCACCACCAGTGCCAGTGGCACCTGACACCAAGAACCCAGCCACTAAGCCAAGGGTTTGCAGCTCAACCACTGTGCTTTTGGTGACATCTCAGCCACTTTGGACTCCAACACTCCATAGTGCCTGAGGTGGGGGTTGCCTATCATCATAGATCTGATCAGTGCCCTGATCAGCAAGCTTCTCCTTTATTTTTTTCCTGGAATTATCATGAAATCTGTAAAATCCTGAGATTGAATCACACTGTGAAGACTGAGTCACAACTTTGGCTGTCCTGCTTGTATCTAAATTACTTTGCTTCTCATGACCCATAACTGTACAACTAATGCAGCCAACATTTTAATGTAGATTATTTTTCTTTCTTTCTTTCTTTTTGGAGTCTCCAGAGCAAAATACACTTTTCAACATCCCCAACATGATCTTTAGAGTTTAGCACATTTTTGAAATGAGAAGATTTCAGCCACTTCCAAGGGCAAAGCTTCAGTTCTGAGCTCTTTTAACTGGACTGCTCTGTTGTTAGTTCCCTACTTTATATTTTAATGTACTTTCTATGCTTTACTGCTCATTCTTTCAAAGGAGCATAAAGTAGTTATTGTTCATACAGACATACTGGGCAACAGCAAATGTTTCTGGAGTACTGAGATTTCTGTAATGACATTAAATGAAGGGGGGGGAAGGAGATGAAGTAATACTGATCTCTATGACAGCCTCTGTCTGCAGGACAAGGCTTTAATTCAGAATTAAACCACATTAGTGTTAAAGAAGCCATTACTGACTTGCAAATTTCCACACCCCCCCCACCCAGAACCCCATTTCATTGCTCAGTGCAATAAGCTGCTGCATTTATCCACAAACATTTGATGACTGATGCTTTCTTTTTTGCCTTTGAATGTTGCTTTAATGAAATCTGGGGGCTTAAAAATATCCAGTAACAGAGTTCACCATTTGGCTTTCACCTTCACAGAGCAGTTATTCTGCTGCTGTTGGTCATTGGCTTGGCTTCGATATGTGACCTCTTTAAACAGAAAGGAAAACCCCTAAAAATCAGGTACCAACACAGATAGAAATCATTTCTAGAGTTTAACTGAGTATAAATAATTGTGGCCCTTTGTATAGCTGCTCTGTCCTTTGTTAGCAGGGAGAGATTTACTTCTGGTTTGCATTAGCTGTGAAAAACTTCCTTTGAGCTTTATCGAACTCCTCTTGCTCTGAGGATGCCTAAACCATCTTTCTTCCAAGTCTAGGGTGGGCTCTGTTGCCTTTTAAGAGACAGATTTGCTGAGGGACATTTAGGCCAGCAATATTGAGAGTCCAGCAGAACTATTTCTGGGCTAAATGGTACTCCTGGTCTCTAAGGAGCTTTTACAGCTGCCAAAAAATCCCTGGGACGTGTGCACAATCCCTTTTCCCAGGCTGGAAAACTACTGTTTGAGCCCAGAAGTGTGGCAATGGTGTTGATAAGAGAGAAGATTAGCATTCTACCATCTGAAAATTGCCTGACACTAGCTGAAGCTTTCCCATTTCTGTCTGTGCTGGGCCTTACTGGAAGGGGAAGTCACTAGAACAAGGACTTGGATTTAGACCCCAAATAGATTCAGTAGAGGCTTTTGGAGTTAAACCAGAGGGAAATTGTGTGTGCTGAGCTCCTCCCTCTTGCCCACCCCCAGAGCAGGGTCACACCTGTCTATCAAGGGGAAAATCTGCAAAGAAGAAAGCTGGAAGAGAAGAAAGGTGCAAGAGAAGAAAGCTGCAGGGCTTTTCCCAGAGAAGCCAACCAGGCTGGTGGAGGGTGGCTGCTGCCCTCAACTCACCTCCCCAGTGCTTGAGAGCTCTTGCAGAAGTCCAATTTGCCATCACCATCCTCCTTCTGCTGTTTCCTTCATGGGCCTGGATTTATTGAAACAGCTGAAGGACTTGGTTTCCTTCACTGTCTCTTCCAACCTTCATGATTCTGTGTCTTCTCCTGGGTAAAAATAAGATGTTTCCAATTAAAAAAAAAAGGTTAATGTTATCTTTAAAGATGTACTTCCAAGTGATTGCTATCTTGCTTTAGAGCTGGGACTTCTGCCACCCTTCCTCCCCCTCCTCCTCTTGCATCAACCAGTAGTTTACTTCTCAGCAAAAAGACAGAAGGTTTCAGCCCTGTCCCAGTCTTGCAGCAGGTATCTGACCTCTAAAGAGTGGCAGAGACTGAGGTCTCTTGAGACCTTTGTGCATTTAGCACTTGAAAATGGGCTCCAAGGGCTTTTGAGAATCTGGGTAGCTCTGTGGGTGTGTGAGAAATGCCATAGGGTGGACAAGGAGAGTCAGACACAGGATCCTATCTTTCTGATACCCCCAGCAAACCCTGGTGGAACTAGGCTTTAACCCTCATTTTTCTTAAACCTCATTCATAGATGTCCCATCCCTGGAGCCATTCCAGGTCAGGTTGTTTGGGGCTCTGAGCAACCTCATCTAGTTGAAGATGTCCCTGTTCACAGCAGAGGGGTTGGATCAGATGACCTTGAAAGGTCCCTCCCAACCCTAACCATTCTGATTCCCTTCCTTACAGCTTGCTGCCTCCACTGGCCCTAAGAAGATCTTTTATCACATCCTTTCCAGACACATTGACTGGTTTGGATTCCTGCAGCTCCTTTCTGAGAAGTTCCTTCTGCTTTTGAAGGCTTCTTTGCCCTTTTGCAGCAAGGCCCTGTACTGCCTCTCTCTTGACATGAGCCCTGCAGAGAATTATCACTTGAACACGGATGTTGGTGCCAAGAGGAGATAATGGCATCTTTTCAGACCAAAGCCTGCCTGGAGGAGTGTTCCCAGAATGATTTTTCACAGCCATAACTGCCCTTAAGCTTCAAGTTGGCATAGCTTTCCTTTCCCTGGGCTGCTTTTAATGACTCTTTCAGGGTGGAGAATCCTCAGGGCTTTTGCAGTGTTGTGGTTCTTCAAGAGGAGACTAGAACATCTCTCTCTCTCTCTTGGGATGGGTTGAGAGAGCTGGGGCTGGTTAACCTGGAGAAGAAAAGACTGAGGAGGGGATCTTATCAATGCTTATCTATACTTCATGGATGGGGGCAGGAGGATGGGGTCAGGCTTTTCTCAGTGGTGCCCAGTGACAGGACAAGAGGGAACAGGCACAAACTGGAACAGAGGAAATTCCATCTAAACATAAGGAGGAACTTCTTTACTTTGAGGCTGGTGGAGCCCTGGCCCAGGCTGCCCAGAGGTGCTGAAGTCTCCATCTCTGGAGACATTCCAAACCCAGCTGGATGTGATCCTGTACAACCTGCTCTAGGTGACACCACTCTGCCAGGGGGTTTGGACTAGATGATGTCCAGAAGTTCCTTCCAACCCTTAACATTCTGGGATTCTGTTCCCTTACTGACTCATTCTTGCCAGGCGTCTGTTGTTAACCTAGGTGCAGCTTAATAAGCATCCCCATCATTTCTATTACAGTGTAGGAAGTTATGTGCCTTTTTCCATCTAAACAGCACTTAGAGAAGAAGGAAGCAGGTTTTTTTTTTACCTCTGAGCAAGCAGGAGGTGCCATGGAGCACAATGGTCAGTAAAAAAGTAGTGACAATTTACAAGGTTTATTTTTAATCCAGGACCCTATGGTGAGAGAATGGCATAAACTGGGAAAATCAATCAGGCTGGTGCAGAGTAAGCTTGAAATGAAAGAGGTAGTCAAGGAGGAAGTGGTAAATAACACAGAGGACTGATTGCTTCTGGGCACAGTTAAGACCTTGGGTTTCAAGAGTAATTACCTGGGCACACCTAACCCCTTAGCTTGTGTGCAATGTGCAAAGCCTACAGACATCAGCTAAGAAACAGCTCTTGTCTTTGCCAGCAATGGTTTCCTTACAGAATCACAGAATCATATAAGATCATCAAGTCCAACCAGCAACCTCTCACCACCATGCCACTAAAACATGGCCCTAAGTACCACATCTAGATGTTTTTTGAACCCTTCCAGGGATGGTGACCCCACCACTGCCCTGGGCAGCCTGGCCCAATGCCTAACCACTCTTACAGGGGAGAAATTGTTTCTAATATCCAACCTGAACCTCCCCTGGCATAACTTGAGGCCATTCCCTCTTTGCCTCTCTCTGGTAATCCAGAAGAGACCAACCCCCATCTCTCTACAACTTCCTTTCCTTGATAAGACCCAGTTTGTGCCTGACTTCATGAAGCAGCCAGAAAACCTTCTAAACCTCATGCTGAATCCACTTTTGCACTGGCACAGAGTCCACCTGCTTGAAATGAAGTGAGGAGAGCAAGGGAGAAGTAGCTGGAGAGGTGAGGTTTCTGCTCTGACACAAAGTCAGGATGCAGAAGTGACCCCATGTATAATTTCTGCTAGCCTGGAGGCTGACTAGAGCAGGAATATCACATGCCCTTTACATTTAGAGGTGGTGAGCATGCCATACCACTCTAGATGGCATCCCAACAGCCCTACAGGACATCAACCAGATGCTACATTTGCAAACTTGTTCACTTCTACCCCCATGAAGGAAAAAAAAGGTCAGAAGTTCAATGAGATCTAGACAAACTGTATCTGTTGATTGCATTTCTGGGGAGAAACATGTAGCCATCTCCCTTGGAGATTTCTGGGTAAATGCTGGGTGAGTTTCACTCAGTTGGGCCTTAAAGTCTGCTGTGGATAGATAGGACAGAGCCTTTCTGTAGCAGACAGACATAGACATCTCCACCCTGTTAGGACAATAGCAAAAGGAGGCCTGAAATTAGATGCAGTAATTTCATATAGAATCATGAAGGTTGGAAGAGACCTCTGAGATCAGGAAGTCCAACCAAGCCACTAAACCATGGCCCTAAGTACCACATCTAGAAGGTTTTTGAAGCCCTCCAGGGATGGTGACTCCACCACTGCCCTGGGCAGCCTGGGCCAAGGTCTAACAACTCTTGCAGGGAAGAAATCTTTCCTAATATCCAACTTCATCCTCCCACCTTGAGGTCACTTCCCCTTGTCCTCTCCCTTGTTCCAGTCTTGGACAAAGAGAGAGAGTAAATGATGACTTCACATCATTCACCTGCATCAACCTCACACAGGCCACTCTCACATGGACTCCAACCAAGTTGGACACTAGACACTGGGGCTTGCATTTGTGTTGAGGCTCTCCAGTGAGATTGGAACCAGTTTTCTCCTGCTTGGAGTGTCAGGTACCTGGTGAGTGGACTGCAGATGACCTGCACTCCAATTACCCTGCATCAGCATAATCCTTTCCACATACAAGTTGACTTTTGCCAACCAAGCAGAAGACAAACTCTACATATTTCCTGACTAAATTCTCTGACTTCTCTTGAGCCTGAGCTAAACCTTCTTATCTAATATCAAGTCATTTAAGCATTTTTAACATTCTAAAGACAAGTTAATCCTTTTCTAGGAGAAAAAAAGTCAGAAAAATGGGCTCAGAATGACATTTTAACAATGTCTATGGTATGTTAAGCCAAGGAAAAATTCTAAGAGCAGTTTCAAGCATTTTTTGGCTCAAATATTGCTGTGGCCTTAAAGCATAAGAAAATACAAGTATCATAACACATTTCTAACTGTTTGTCAAAAATATCAGATATAATTCTATCAAGGCAATCTGCTTTTTTTCCCCCCACTACCTTCATTCCTCACATATGGTTTTAGTGACATGATATATCTGAGTCTTCATTTGACCTGCTCTTAGACTTATATCTGTTTGTCTCCTGGGAGCTCCCTATTTTTCCCAGGTTAAGTTTTGCTGCCAGTTAACCCTGGATTTACATTTATTTCCCTAGCTTTTTTTCCCATTTTGCTCAGAATTGGGCCATTTCAGTGCAGGCCAAAGATGGTGACAGTCCCAAACTCCTTTGTTTGCTCCCAGGGAAGAAATAACAGTAGAAGTTGGAATATTGCTTTGTCCAACATATTCTGCAGTAGTTAGAGAATTGTCTTTGTGTTTGACTCTCATTAAGGCTTTGCTGTCTCTGTTGGAGGTGGCAACAGAACATCAGGAAAGTTTCCTTGGTTTTTATTCCTGGTTTTGCTCAGTGTCTCAAGGGTTTAGTAAATGAAGCAGGTACCTCTCCAAAGCCTGGCAATCCAATCTGCAGGGCCACCATGTATCATGTGGTGCTTGAGGACACGGTTTAGTGGTGAGCATGGGAGTGTTGGGTGAATGGTTGGACTTGATGATCTCAGAGGGCTTTCCCAGCCCTAATAATTCTGTGATTCTATAGCTGTTATTTAAACATTCACCAGTGTGTGTCTCTTGCCTGAGCCTGGGAACCACTGCTCTGTTATCAGAGAGCTGATCCTGCTCCTGCAAGCCCTCAAGCACCCACTTGCTCATTACCCACACCCTGAGCACCTCTGCCAAGAACACACACCTCAGAGCTCACAACACTTGGGTCTGGCTTTGTTTGCTTTCTCCAAGCCCAGTTTGCTTTCTAGTCTTTCAATGAAGGGAGTGCCCTCATGGAAGAATGCAGATGTATGTTGAGCTCCTTTCAGCCTAAACACAATCCAAGAGCTACTTGAGATGGCCACATGCCTAGAACAGGGCTGGTAGGTGTCCTGTACCCTCTTGAGGTGTCCCAGGGCTCTAGAGGGCTGCCTAGAAGAGCTGCATGGATCCCTCTGGGGGAGGCATTTTGTAAGTGAAAACTATGTGAGCTGGCTAGGACCACAGGATGGACCTGGAGAATGGAGTTCATTCAGGTTTAGAGACAAGCAGCCATTAGTCAAACAAAGCTGTTTGGAAACTGAGCTGATGGTGTCTTCAAAAGTGCACCCTGCAAGTGAGGCTCCACCAAAACTAAAGGAAGAAACCCCAAAGAACCAACCAAATAAGAGATGGCTTCTTCTGAGATCTGTGTCCCTTCCAGAGACACACCTTGGACCATGGCTGAGTTTCAGGATCCAAAGATCATTTCTGGTTTATAGCATCCTATTTTTCTTGTTTTAAAGCAAGCAGATAAGATCTTCCTGGGTCACAGCTGCAGAAGGGGCAAATACATGGCTTTGAACACCTTCTACATCGCCCACAGGAAAAAGGCAAGGAAGCAACATACAACAATCCTTCTGGGTTGGTCTCTTTTCCTGGGTTACCAGTGAGAAGACAAGAGGAAATGGCCTCAAGTGGCACCAGGGGAGGTTTAGGTTGGATATGAGGGGAAAATCATCCAGAAAGAGTGTTTAGGCATTGGTCCAGGCTGCCCAGGGCAGTGGGGGAGTCACCATCCCTGGAGAGGTTCTCAAAAAGCTTGTAGATGTGGTGCTTAGGGCCATGGTTTAGTGGCATGGTGGTGATAGGTTGCTGGTTGGATTTGATGGTTTTAGAGGTCTCTTCCAACCTGTGTGATTCTGCTGAACCAGCCTGTGGCAATGTACAAAACAGAAAACCCAAATCTTTGCTTTCTATCAGAAGCTGCTTTTGGTTTGCACATGAACCCTTCTTCACCAGCAGACAGAAAGGGGAAGCTGAAAACTGCAATTCACCTCTCAATCCCTAAAGTTTCCAAGGAGGGACATAAAATTGCAGTTACCTACCATGAGCTTTGGTGATCAGGAAAGAAAAGGGGTTTGATCTTCACCTGAGAGCAGAAAAAGGAAGAACTGGAGAGCTTTCCTTCCCTTCTGGTTCTCTCCAGCAGCAGTGCCCAGCAATCTCTATTTGTTTTGGACAATAATATCCTGTTTTGTACTCCACAGGAAAAGGAGTATGAAAGTAGCAACCTTGGCAGGCAGGGACTGTTTGCTGAACTCTCCAAGCTCAGGAACACAAAGGCTTGGAGGACTTTCCAAATGCAATGAATGCCAAATGGTAAGGAAAATGTCATGACAAATAGAGAGAGAAATGATTTACTCACCTTCTTAATAAATCTTTCTTCCTGGATCTTTCCCCTCCTCCCCTTCTTCAGCCATCAGCTGACACATCTAGACCTCTTAAATGCTTGTAAGTGGCCACCTGGTACTTGTTTAAGGGTTGTTAAACGTTCAACATAGACTTTAGGTTCTAATTGCTAATTCCCAACTCAAACTCTAGTTGTTTTTTTTTGTCCCCCCCCCCCNTTTTTTTTTTTCCCCCCCCCCCCCCCCCCCAATCTTGTCTCTAACTCTTTTCATCTTTCTTTAATCAGGCCCAAAAACTACTTAACTACTCATTGGAAATTAGTTCAGCCACATCTCTTTGGAATTCAGGTTTCTGACAGAAAATCTAAGTCCAAAGAAACCCCAAAGAATGGTTCAATTCTTTAGTCTTTCTTCATTTCTGCAAACCCCTGTTGAAATCAATAAGCTTGAATCTCTTCTCACACCAATATTTCATTGATATCTTTTTAATGGACTTCATTGGAGTTCTTCCTGAGCCACCTCCAACAGAAGGATCTGGTGAATTTGCCTTGGAAGCAACCCTGCAAAACTCACAAAATTTGGCTGGTTTCTGTTAACAGCAGGAGATAAGAAAAAAAAAAAATGCTGATTTTAATCCACAATAATATCAGCCTAAAATACAGCTAAAGTAGTGGACTTGTAAAGAACCACTCAGTTTTAAAGTAAGAATACAATGGAAGAATATATTTCAACATTCTATTATTCTTCTGATGTCTTCAAGCACTTTATTGTGTTTATTAAAAGGTTGAAAACCCTACAGCAGCTTTGGCATTCTGCAGATAATATTTAGCATCCTGGTTTCTGATCAATATCTCTTGGCCACGAGGCTCAGAGCATTCATAGATGCCCTCCTGGAGCAGTGAGGTCCTTTTAATTGTGCTGATTTAATTAGAGAGAGGAGGAGGAGGAGGAGGAAGAATTTCAAATCACCTTGAGACTTTTACTGCAAAGCCAAAATGCAAATGTGGGTTTAGCTAAAGGTTTTAGTAGCTGCCAAAAGGGAAGCTTTAAGAGTGATGGCATCACAAAAATGCCCTTTTTTGACTTCTTTTAATGCTCAGAGAGGTTGCTGTAGCTATCTGAACATGACAGGATCCTTCTAAAAACCCACTTTTTTGCCAGAATCCATTTGTGACATGGTTTAGTGGCATGATGGTGTTGTGTCAATGGTTGGACTTGATCTTGGAGGTCTTGGCCAACCTTAATGATTCTGTGATTTTCAAATCCAGTGGCAAGAAACTATTTTGTCTTCTTTTTTTTTTTTTTCCTCTTCAGTGTTTGGGTATTTTTGCTGAGTAAATTCTTTCAGTGAATGTCTTCAAGTGCTCCTGAAGTCTCACTTCTAAGGACAACTGAGACACTTCAGTGTCTGTTAAGGCCTTATCTACACACTAGGCTTGTACAACTAGATAAACCAGTGCACACCCAATTGTGCAGGCAGTTAGACTGCTGCCAGCTCAGTTTGACTTTAGGAAGGGAGACCAACCTGCAGTCAGCATTGGTAGACTACCATAAATTTGCTTTTTTCTTTCCTGTAGGATGGACTAAAAAACAAATGTAATGTTTCTCAGAATTGATAGCACTTAATCTTTAACATATAGCAGACATCTACCCCTCTGAAAGTGCCTTTGGAGACTGGAGCTCTGAAGCAGGTTTTAGGTGCCTGAAGATACACAGCCCATCACTAGGTGGGCTTCCCAGAGGTGCTTTCCACATACCCCCCAGCAGTCACCCACTAAATGCCTGTCAGTAGAGAAGGTGCACTCCCAAATGGAGACTGGAATACAAAAGGAATCATCAGTGAATCATTAAGGTTGGGAGAGACCTCAGAGATCATCAGGTCCAACCTCTCACTCCCATGCCACTAAACCATGGCCCTAAGTACCACATCTAGATGTTTTCTGAACCCCTCCAGGGATGGTGACCCCCACCACTGCCCTGGGCAGCCTGGGCCAAACACCTGAAAAGAAAGAGTGTTCTTCAAGAAGGGAATTGAACAACTCCTTCTGTCACAGTGGATAAAGATGCTCAGTTTTCCCCTCTGAAATATGCTTCTCATGCTCTCAGCTAGCCACAGAGCCCAGGAGGGAGCCGAGGTGAGGAAAACACCCAGTTGGCAGCAGCAGTGACCTTGGAACAAAGCTGCATTGTAATGGGTTAGGAAGGGTGGCTCCTTATCTTACCCAGGCTACATTCCTGCTTCTAACAAGGAGGTGCACACATTGGAATTTAAGGTTCCTGATAGTCCTCTTCTCTGCTTTCCCAAACTGGTTTGTCCCCTTACCTGTTATATCTCCTTCCAGGGGTAGAAAAGCTGAGATCTATGAAGATCAAGCACTGGAAACTAAGCTACAAGTAACCTTTAATCAAGGAAACTTATATCAGCACACAGCCAGGTGCCAAAGGGTTCCAACAGTTCAAAGGACAAGTAAAGAGAGAAAAACCTGAGGTGTTTACTGAACAACATGTGGAGAAGCAGAGGTGCAACTGGAAACCATGGCATACAAAGGGAAACCTTCCAGCTCAGGGCTCTGTTGTAGCCCTGACCACGAACACATCACCTGGGGAGAACGAGCTGGTTATCTTCTGTCTCTGTGGTTGTGTAGCACCAGGTTGGTGTTCTCTAAGGCAGAGCTGGTTGTGGAGGGATGTTCTCCCCAGCACACCACCCAGCCCTGCATGGGCCATCAGGCTAGCTAAGGCTGGGGAGACCTTATTGTGTCCTTCCAGCACTTAAAGAGGACTATAAGAAAGATGGGGATAGGCTTTTTAGCAGGCTCTGTTGGGAGAGAACAAGGGGTGATGGCTTGAAACTACAAGAGAGTAGCTTTAGACTAGAAAGAAGGAAGAAATGTTTTAGACTGAGGGTGGTGAAACACTGGCACAGGTTGCCCAGAGAGGTGGGAGATGTGCCATTCCTGGAACCATTCTAGGTCAGGTTGTTTGGGATTCTGAGCAACCTCTTCTAGTTGAAGATGTCCCTGTTCACAGCAGAGGGGTTGGATCAGATGACCTTGAAAGGTCCTTTCTTGTCTAAATCATTCTGTGAAACATAGATATTCAACAGGGAGCTTGGCTGCCACCATCCTGCCAAGGTGCTTTGGAGGAGGATGGAGCTGCATGGTTTTGAGAGCTGAGCAAAAGCCTTTAAAAGCAGAGCCCTTTGCATGGTCTCCTCCCATCCTTTGGCCTGGGAGCAGATGCTAGAAGAGTGAGGACAACTAACTCAGAAGAAGAGAAGGAAATGAAAGAAGAGAAAGAGAAACTATTATTAGAAGGATGTTATAAGGAAAAAACCAAGTGTTGCAGAAGTTACTAGTATCAATACTGGACTCAGTGTACAACCTAGTGATAATAGGTTTATTAATCACTAGAGGTTGTGCCAATTACTTTGTAGGGGCCACAGTTCAATGTTTCTTGAAGACTCATAGCTCTTGTTTGAATGCAAAACTATCATTTATACACTTCCTGCTAGGTTCTCTCATGTGAACACATGGAGGGGTTAGGTATTCCCAAGAATTCACAAGGAGAGGTCTTCTGTGGACAAGAAATAAGCCCAAGGAACACTTGCTTCATGGTGGGATAGAGCCTAAATAAAAAACCAAAAACCCAACCCTTCCAACTTAAATATTATTGTTTTCCTAAATTAACTCTGGGAGATTTTAATCTAGATCTTGGGTCTCTGCCAGGGAACACACACTGCTCCCCACACAGCCCTGAGAACATTGTGGAGTCCTGTACAGTCAGCTGGCATAATAATGAGCCAGTTAACTCTATCCCTTCTTCCTCAAGTCTTAGGTTTAAAGATCTTCAGGGTCAGAAGGAGAATTGATGATTATCTTTTGGGAGGTAGGAGACCTAAAATGTTGTCTAGGTTTCTTGGGAGAGAGAGGGCTGATGCTTTCCTGTATAATTTGAGAGCACAAACTGGAACACCTCACCATAAGGAGGAACTTCTTTGCTTGGAAGGTTGTGGAGCCTCTGGAGACATTCCAAACACACCTGGATGCCATCCTGTGGAACCTGCTGTAGGTGACCCTGCTGTGACAGGAGGAGTTGGACTCAGTGATCTCCAGAGTTCCCTTCCAACCCCTAACCTTCTGTGATTCTGTGAACCCTGCTTGGAGCACAGTTGAGGGGAGATCAGGTGGATGGAGTTGTAGGTGCTAATTCAGGGTAAAAGCAATGACTGTTCATGGTTAGCACAGCTAGAAGAGTAGCCAGAATGTGCCAGCAATCTTCATACCAAGCTGTCACTGATCTTTAGCCATCTTGCATTAGCTTTAGAGAGTCATGAGGGGCCAGCTTCACCAGGTGTGAAAAGCTTCATGGGTTCCAGTGGAATTTCTCATGGAGCAATGTGTAAATAACCTCATGGCTCAGTGGAAATATGGATGAGATCTCTGACATGGAGTCAGCAGACACCATTTAATTTTGGGTTGGAGTGGGTGGCTTAAACCAGGATGTGTATGTCTGAGTCTGGGCTTGAAGGACACCTCTCAGTTCTACATTCTCAGACTTCAAGTCCAAAATGTTTATTCACTACAGGATCTCTGTAGCTACTCCAGCTACCCCAGGAAGGTGTTTCTGGCTCAGCATCCAATGTTTAAGTCCCTTTCCCCTAAGCTGAACCTTCCTGTCTACTCAGATCACAGCTATACCTATATAAATAGGTATAAAAACATTAAAATATGGGCTATAAATCCCAAAGAAGAAATAAGAATTCATTATCTCACTCTATTCAGTGCTTGTCAGGTCACACCTGGAATACTGTGTCCAGTTTTGGTTTCCACCATAGAAGAAAGATGTGAACAGGCTGGAGAGGTTCCAGAGAAGGACCACAAGGATGACCCAAGGAGTGGGAAGCTGCCATGTGAGGAAAGGCTGAGAGAACTGGCTTTGTTCAGCCTTGGGGAAAGCAAGCTATGGAGAGACCTTATCACCATGCTCCAGTGTTAAATGGGTGGCTACAAAGAAGACAGAGACTTCCTTTTTAGAAGGAGTCACATGGAAAAGAGGAGGGAAATGAGGACAAGTTATTCCTGGGGAGATTCCTATTAGACAAGAGGAAATTTGTTCCCACCAAGGACAATCAAGCCATTGGAATAATCTCCCCAGGGAAGTGGTGGAATGGCCAGAGTGGGACACTTTTAAGATGCAGCTGGACAGGGGCTGTCTAAGTTAGATGTCATAGTGTGGACTCTTTGATGCATGAAGCCTGTAATAATTAATTTGATAAACAAAGGAATGGTGCTGTCATTTCTATTGAGTACAGTGATTTTTCTCCATGACCTCCACAAACCACACCTGACTTTTTTTTCTTCCCCCCGTTACCTGGTGAAAGATAATTGTTGTAATTATTCTTCAGCTGGTTTGCTGCCCATGGTGAGAGACTGAGAAGAGAAAGTAAGAAGGGAAATAGAATGTAGAAGCCTGTTAAGTCCAACTGAACTTCAAGTATCTCTAATACCCCACGAGATGACTATGGATCCTGTGGGTCATGCAAGGTATGGTGCTGCAGGAAACACAAGTTAAGGGTTGGTGCAATTGATACTGGCTGAAGATTTACAGGCTCTGGGAGGCTGTGACTGGCTAGATGCCTGGAACAGCCTCTCCTGGCCTCAGAGGCTGGAGATGGATCTAGAGGGCAAGCTCTATGAGGAGTGGCTGAAGTCACTTGGGTTGTTCAGCCTGGGGAAGAGGAGACTGAGAGGAGACCTCCTGGTGCTCTACAGCTTCCTGAGGAGGGGAAGCAGAGGGGCAGCAGCTGATCTCTTCTCTCTGATGCCCAGTGACAGGAGCTGAGGGAACAGCATGAAGCTGTGCCAGGGGAGGGTTAGGTTGGATATCAGGTAAAGGTTGATGCCCCAGAGGGTGGTGGAGCACTGGAACAGGCTGCCCAGGACAGGAGTCATGGCACCAAGGCTGAGAGAATTCCAGAAGCATTTGGCCGAAGCCCTCAGACACATGGGGTGACTGTTGGGGTTGTCCTGTGCAGAGACAGGAGTTGGAGTCAATGATCCTTGTGGGTCCTTCCAGCTCAGGACATTCTGATTCTGTGACCACAAATGCAGAAAGCAGGGGAATGGTGTCTGTCACCATGCACATGGCTCAGCACTGTCAGGAGATGGAGGAGAAACAAGAAATCTTGGCCACTTTTGCACTCCTCACACATGCAGCTGCTGGTCCCCAAGCTCCTGTAAATGATTCATCAGCTACATCACCCAAAGTTTCTCCTCCACAGCTGTGACAGATCTGTCAGGGGTGACGTGGGCTGGAGCCACTGCAGCTGCTCCATTCCCTGCAGTGATTCACCCAGGATGGGGATCCCTCTGGTGCCTGTGTCACCTTCTCCTCACCTCCTTCACATGGGAACTGAGGTACAGCAAAAGGACTTCAGCCCAAGGCAGGGTTTGCTTTGGGTTTTCCTCTACTCCAGACATTCACTCAGGCAGGACACAGCCCTAAGTATCTGGGAGAGTTTTGGGGGAACCCCATAGTGCCTTACGGCCAGCAGGGGAGGTCTGCTGTAGAGCAACACTCACTGTGACAGCAGCAAGTTGTGGTCCCCATGAAATATTAAATAGTATGAGATCCCAATGACCCAGCAAAGGACCTTCTCACTGTGCAGCTGGCTTACAGCATGGTTTGGCATTTGGTTAGAGAGGGCCACCTGGCAGTGGTCCCAATGGGAAAGGACAGTTCCTGGGGCTGCTTGCTGGGGCACCACCTCCTAGATACTTGGCTAAAACCAAGTATCTGATCATCACTTCTGATGTGGTTTGCACTTTACTAGAAGTTCTACAGCTGCTGGGTCTAGATCTGCTCTTTGGGAAAGAAGAACATGGAACCCAAAGCATGTGGATGTGCAATAACATCTGTTGGTTCTTGATTTTCTTAGGAGTTGTCAAGAACCACTCATTTCTTCTAGAAGTCACTGGTGGTTCAGAGGCATGCAGGAATCTCCTTGCTTTGGGGTGAATAACCTGGGCTCTGAGGGACAAGATCTGGTGCTCTGTGGAGCATGCCAGCACACTCTACCAATGGCAACAGGCAAAGCATCTCCTGCCTATCTGTGGAATTTTTGTCTGTGGCTGGATGGTGGTCTCTGTGCAGGTGGTTTGCTGATATAGGTTGGATACACCAACTTAGGGGGTCTAAGTGTTTGAAAAGGAAGGGATAAGTTGGAATATGTTACTTAAATGGAAACAACTGGAGTGGAAAACATCTTGAGTCACTAAATTCACTATCAGAGTCATATAATCTGATTTGGGTTAAAATCTAAGGAATGGAAATGTTCAAGTTCCCCTCAGGACCTAGACTACAGATGGGGAGATGAGGAGCACTCAGCAAAAGTGCAAAGGAAGAGAAACAGGAGATGAGAAGAGCACTGAGTTTTAGGAATAGCCACAAACCACATCTAGAGCCATAATGTGTGGCTCAAACATGTTCACTGAATCCATACACCTTGGCTGGGAAACTTTACTCTTTCCTCTGGCTCAGCCCTCTGACTGCACACTTGCTTTGAAGGAAAAAGTGGCTGCTGCATAAAAGTCAGAGTAGGTTCTTGTGCAATGAGGAGGGAACTGCAATTGGTCACACTGCTTTTGCCAGGAGATTGTAAGCTCATAGTAACAGCCAGTGCCTTTCTGCTTTTCCTGGAGCTTAGTGAGGGAAGGCTCCAGCTGCATTGACAACCAAATGGAAAGAGCAGTCATAACTTGTAAGGAAGAGCTAGCCAAGTCTCTAAGGGAGTAAATCTTTCCATCTGAGGCAGCCTAAGGACTTTGTAACCCTATGATTAGTGCTTGTGTGCTGGTTGGGTTGGAATGCAGTTAAGGATGTTGTGGGTTCATGTCCACTTGCTGCAGGTGGTGAAAACCAGAATGAGCAAGATCCTATGTAGTTCAGAATCTCTTCTGATAACCATGGACAAAACAGCTATCAGAGCTCCCACACCATCAGGTGAGAAATGAAGGGAGGCAGCATTTGTTGTTGCAGTTGGGGGCTGAAGTAGAGTGGCAGTGAAAGTATTTCCTTATCCATCAGCCTCTATTTGTACTTCTGAGTGTATTCTTGATCCAGCATCTAATACAGCATCCCCCAACATCTAAACAACGTTCTTAGATGCATGGTGTGATTTTTGGGGTTGTCCTGTGCTGGTCCTGCCCAGCTCTTATCCACATGAGAGGTCAGAGGCTGAGGAAAGCAGAACTGATTTGAATCCAGTTTACTCATCATGGTTCCAGTTCAGTGGCCTCAAGACAACCCTGCACAACAGTAGCAGTCATGTTAATAAGATCACTGCTAAGACCTGAGGTGGTGTATGAGAAACTAGTGAAAGTTGTTCTCCTAGGAGAATAGTGCCAGTCCTCCTTCCCTTTCTTCTTTAAGGACAAGGTGTTTGGCTTATGATTTATTATAGTGGACACAGAAGAATGAGAGAAGGTTTTGTTATCCTCCCAAGACACACACACACACACACACAGAGTTTCATTTTTATAGTCCTTAAAGATCTGGAAATCTCTCTACATAAACATTGACAGATTGAGGCCATTTACTCACCAGCATCCCCAGGACTAAATTTTCCACTAAGTAAATAATTGCCTGGTATTAATAGTGATCTTAATTAGCTGAAAGAAGGCTGTAGATGTCTGGAAGGTACAGAAAATAAACTAACATTCTGATCAATAATGGCTGCCTGCTACACAACATGTCATAGCTGTCTTCAAAATGCCTTCACTCATTTTTTAATAGACTATTTATTGATGTTTCCAGAAATTAGTGCAACTAGTCAGTGGGAAAATTCTCTCCCTGTATCCATATGTCACCAAATAAAACCACAGCCAGGAGATCTGGTAGGGAGTCAGTAAGAATCCTTAGCTATAGCTAAAGGGATAAGAAGATTGGTGAGCTCATTGCAACTAGAATTTTCTTTCTCACTTACTTTCCCTGCTTGCTCTTGGGCATCAGATAATCTGGGGGTGCCAGGATCATATGTGTCCTAATTTATTTGAGATTGCAGATGTTTCTTGGCCCAAAACTTGTCTGGAGCTGATGTGGCATGATCTGCAGCACCCAAGGTGCAGGGGCTTCATAGCCTGCAGCCCAGGAAGAAGTGCAAGAGCTGGCATCACCCTTGACTGCCTCTATCTTCCTATCTTGAAGGAAAAGTAGCCTATTTACATGTGGCTCAACTGGGTGTGACCTTCAGGATGAACCCAGAAGGAAGTTCAAATCCATATGTGTCAAACTGTTTAGACACTTACAACTCTAGTGGGAATCTTTATTTCTTTGAGGGAAACTGAGGTTTTTTTGAAGACAACATCAGCTTCCCCCAGAAACACTGCACATTTTTAAGTCTTCCCTGCAAGAGGAGAGGTAATTCTAAAACACCCTCTCCAGAAGCATGGAGAGATGGGATTTTTTTTTTCTCCTCAATAGCAGGATGGCACAAGGCAAAGAGCTCTTTATTTGATCATATATTTGATCTTCCTGCCCAGTCTGCCACCCTCAAATCTCAACACCTCTCCCCACCAGTGTCTCAGTCAATCCTTTGATGTCCTGTATTTCCATGTGTGCTGAAAAGATACCACCAGAAGGTGACATCATTCATGTCCTAGAATTCATCCCATTGTATTTTACAGTTGCACAAGAGACCAGAGCTGGGTAGCATTATTGGAGTCCTTTATTGATTCAGACAATGGTAGAAACCAGTGCTTTATCTTCTGAGCATCAGTGGCTTGACCTCTGTCACTGCTCTTCATAATTCTGTTATTTTTAGGGCTGGTTTTTGTTCTCTCTGGCTAGGAGCTGATGCAGTCTCTTCCTTGAGCTCTGAATCTTTTCCAAAAGGTGTCTTGACCTCAGGTTAGGAAGCACCTAGCTTCTCAGGTCTTAGCATAGCTGACTCATGTTTTCTGTCCTTGGTCTGACCTCCACTTGGTCTGAGAGAACTCAGGGCTCAGCAGCAAGAGGGGGACCTGGACTTGTCTCATGAGACTTTCCCATGGACTGCCCTTGAACATATTAATTCCTCTTGCTGTGGCACCCTTTGGTGCATGTCCATTCATCCTCCCTGGTCAACATGGTGTGGGGCTGTGAGCTTCCCTTCCCTCATCCTGCCTCTCCAAAGCCTTGCCCCCAGAGGTGATTGTGAAGCCTGGGCACTTCCTGGGTGTGGGGAGGTTCCCTGGGCTTGGTCTTTTCATGCAGGTGCTAGAAGAGAGATTCTTGTCTTCTTTGGAGCACAGAATAGCTGCAGGCACAAACCAACCACTTGTGTGGGGAAGAGTGGGGGATGATCTTTCACACAGGCCCTTTAGATGGGATGTCCTCTTGTGTGCAGACACGTTAGGAATCAGTTGTTCTTGGGGGTTTTCCCCTCTGCCCTCTCAGGAACATTTTCTCCCCCTCCTTCCTTCCAGCTTTGCATGCCTCCTGCCCTGCTTCCTTTTATCCTCTAGCCTCCAGGTAGCTGGATTCCAGGGATGCACTCCAAGAAGAGAAGAAGAGGCTCTGTGAGATACTGAGGCTGCTTCCAGGGAGCCAACCCAGGTCCAGGCTGCTGTGAGTGACAGGAGGATGATGCTCAGTATAGACTAAGTTTTCCACAAAGTAAATTGTCTTCAATAACTGATAGAAAGGTGTGGAGCAAGTATTCAGTTCTTGCAGTCTCCTTGGGCAGTAGAACTTTGCAGAAGAAAAACTTGCAGCTCTTCTCCTCTCTGGCATCCTCTTGTTTCCTTTTTTACAAGGTAACTGTCCAAAAAAAAAAGAGATAAATACATATATATATATATTTCTAGTGGGCTGCTACAGAGTGCCAAATTTCTTCAGATCTGATGCTTTAAGTTTGACTATGTTTATCTTCTGTATGAAAGCTGACAAGTGATAGAGCCATAACAGTGCCAGCAGAAAGTGCACAGCAATTTTCCTTGGGTGCTTCTCAAGCCAGGGGAATGGTTAAAGGAGATTAGAGCAGTCCAAGGGTTTCCTGCAGCCAGGAGAAACCAGATAGAGACCTATCAGAGGGAACCAGTGCTAGGCTAAGAGGAACACACATAGAGACATTGTGCCAAGGAGAGGAGACTGGCAGGATAATACAAGTGCATCTTTGAGCTCTGTAGAGCTGTGTATTGCTGAGATGGTTCTCCACTCAACCCAACAGATGCCTTCTCCTTTCCTTCTCCAACCCTTCATGGATCTTTCAGTGCATTGTTCTGACACTGGTCATGCTTGCAGCATGATGAGGTTTGTTAGAAGCAGTGGGGAACTGGAAACGATGGTCCCTCTTGTCCTCTTTGCAACCCTTAAAGTAGCCCTAGAATATTTATGTGTTGGTGTCTCTTGCTGTCTTTTGTTAGCTCAGTCTTCTCTCTGTGGGTGCTTTAGTAGGGCTGCAACTCCCTGCTGAAGCAGTTATCTTTGTAGATAAAGGAATCAGAGCTTTCCCTTATATATGTGAGTGTTGTTGTTCCATATGTTCTCTCTCTCTCTCTATATATATATATGTATATGTTCAATATATGTGTAGAATCACAGAATGGTTGAGTTTGGAAAAGACCTCCAAGATCATGTCCAACCACCCACCTAACACCACCATGCCCACTACAACTCTTCACAAAGTGCCCCATCTACACATACATGTTGTTCTTTATTCTATACCATGCTGGCCACCAATCAGAGACTGAACCAGAAGCTTCTGGAGCAAAGAGCATCTTCTGTGCACTTGCAAGCTTAGCAGCAGGCTGCTGCACAAGCTCCCTTTCTCTCTGGAGCAGATGTAAGCAGCAACAACTCACAGAAGGACTCATTGAGATGTTGCTTTAAGGTTCCAGCTGGGATGCAGCCTTTTTCTCCCTGGCTGAGTAGAAGTCCAACTCCTGCTCAGCTCATTTCCTAAAATCTACTTTCTCCATGCTGTGAAAGGCTCTTCACATTTCAGCCCTGGGGACAGGCAAAGGGCACAGCTAGAAGCATGTCCAGCTACCAGGTGGAGCAGTCAGTTTACATCCAGCAGCAACAGAAACTGCTAGACAGAGTGAAGATGGAAAGGAAGGAGGAGCAGCTGGGCAGTGGACAAGCCTGTGAGCCTTCCAGCTCTTTGGAACATGGCTTGAAATTGTTCCAACCATTCAAAATGATCTTGCACTTCTTGGCAGGAGCTCACAAAGCTTCTTAGCTCAGCAAAGGCAGTACAAGTCATCATTGTGCATGGATGGAGACAGACACTGGTCATTTGATTACTGTTGTTGAGAACATAAATGAGGGCAATGTTGCAAATGCCACTGGAGGAAGTGAGAGGCTCCCTCATGAGCAGCCCTTGGATGCTGTTTATATCCAGAAGCATCCTGAGATGAAATCATAATTCTCTGGCTGAGTGATCATCCCCATACTCTGACATGTTGTCTGTTAACTACACTCAGGAGGCTACTGGTGAAAGCAAAACCTTTCCTCACCTCCCTACCAATTTACTTTCCCTCTGTATCACCCAGGTTTCCTCATGGATCCATGTGCTTTGCAATGATGCTTCCAGAGTCTCCTTTGCAGACCTTAGGACAGGTCTGTGCCCACACCTAAGGAGTTGCTTTCCACACTCCAAATAACTAACAAGCTCACCAGGAGAAAGATTATTCTCCAGACTTTACAGATGGGGAAGAGAGGCACAGATAAACTACCCAACTTACTTGTGGTTATCCTGGAAATCTGAAATGGAGCCAAGACCTGGAATAGAAATTCCTGGTTTCCCTCTGGCAGGCTGCAACCACAGCCTGCCCTTTCCCTCTGAAGATAGATCTGTGTAAAGTTAGAAGGTCAGAGGAATGTTCACCTTCTCTAGTCCCACCTCCTCTGTGTCAAGTCCAAGAATGGCTTTGATCAAAGCATAGTTTACAAGATAAAATGAAGAGCCCAGGATATAGGGAAGAATCCTACAACTTCCCTCTGTGCTCTGCTCCAGAGGTAAAGCATCTTTGCTGCTAACTTGTTTTTCATATGAACAAATCTGCTTTTCATTTGCTTCCTGTGATGCTGCTTTTCTGCTAGATGAAAGGGCCCTTCACTATTCACTAGGTTTTCTTCCTCTCCTTTTCCCAGCCCATTTTTCCATGTGTCTGGAAAAGCAATTAGGTTGACAAGTTACTTGTTGCTGAATCCTGGGGATGTTCTTTCACCTTCTGCCTGGCTTTGGCACTTCCTCCTCTTTTCCATCATGCAAAACTTAGAAAGCTTTAAAGATAACCAAGGAGGTGAAGAATGAAGAAGTCACCAAGCAACATTCTTTTCTTCACCCTTCTTCCAGGTGCTGTGAGGAACAGAACCACAAAGCAAGAGAATTGACAGTGCTGATGCCAAATTCTGCTATCATTTGTATTTGCAGTGACACCACTTAGACAATGCTGTGGGGAGACACCTTCCTCTACGTGGGATTACCAGCAGAATATCTCCTACCTGCCACTGATTAAGTGGGACTCCAGTCCTGGTTTCACAAGCTAGTGTTGTAATCAGGCTTCTCAGTCTTGTACTAGACTATTATGGACTATTTTTGATAAGAACAAAGTCCCAGGACTTCAGATCTTCTCCTTTTCCCAGTTACTGAAGCCTAGACTTGACCATACCTCACTGTTATTACATGAGCAGTGTTTTCCTGGAGGCTTAGTGGCCACCAAATGGGTGGCCCTGGAGTGATATGAAACACAGAGTGGAGAAGATGCCTGGGAAGATCCATGAAGGTGAAAAAAAACTATGTAGGAACTGAATCAGGAGTTGTACCTTGGTTTATAAAGCACATGTGTAAGGGACTAGGGCATTAAAGGACCCATTTTCCAACATCCCCTCCAGGGATCAGCTCCTGCTTGTTGAGTGTGTTTTTAAACCCAATGTCTCAGCTGGAACCAAGCTGAAGGTGTGGTTAAACCTGATGTACTTCAGCTAAGACCAAAGTGAAGGTGTGGTTAAATCCAATGTATCTCAGCTGGGACCAAGCTGAAGGACACTGTAGCAGCTCTCCACCAGCAATGGAAGGGCACAAAGTGTAGAGAGAGAACTGGATGAAGTGGAGAAGAGGTTTCCATGTTTTCACTCTGAATTTCCTTCTCAACTGTTTGTGGTAGAACCTGCTGTATTTACTGTCAGCAGCCAATATAGTTCTATAGAAAGGACATTTGAAATTCAGGCTTCCCAAATGGCTCACTGCATCTGCTCCCAGGTGACTAGGGATAGGCCAAGAGGAAATAGCCTCAAGTTGCACCAGGAGAGGTTCAGGTTGGATATTGGGAACAATGTCTTCCCTGCAAGAGTGGTTAGGCACTGGAAGAGGCTGCCCAGGGCAGTGGTGGAGTCACCATCCCTGGAGGGGGTCAAAAAACCATGTAGACATGGTGTAGAAACATGGTTGATGGTTGGACTTGCTGATCTTGGAGGTCTTCACCAACCTTTATGACTCTGGTGCTCTCCAAGGCAACAAGAGACAACCATCTATAAAATATGTGTTGCTGGAAAACCATTCCACACATTAAAAGACACTATTCATGGGGGCTTCCCCACCACCACCTTTTCTTTCTCAGAACTTTCTATGTCTAAGTCAAACTTGGCTCCAGAATGGTCCCAAAGCCCTTAGTATATCACATTATCTACTAATGCTATAAGCAACATGATTTTTTATCAGCTGAAAATGGGAAATAATATTAGGGAAGCCACACTACTGACTTCAGGAAGCACAAACCAGAATTGACAGGATACAGGAAACAATTCCCTTTAAAAAAAACATTTCTAATCTAATTTCTGCTGCTGGGGTTATCTTGTTATCAGACAGATGTAACCCATCATCTGCAAAAGCCTCTTTGTTCTTCAAGGGAGAGGGAGGTTTCTCCTGATCTGTGCTTTTCAGGCATCAGGTGGAAAATACAGCAGGTGCTTGGTGTCCTGAAGTGCTGGAACTGAGGACACTAGAGTGCACAGGAGGCAAAGGCACTGAGGTCTTGGGCTTAGATTCCACAAGATTTGTCACATGCTTAACTTCAGGTAGATTTTTTACTTCAACAAGACTACAAATATGCCTCAAAATGAACATAGACATAGCTACCTGTCCACAGGTGCAGGAGCCAGGGTTCTGCAAATCCAGAATTTCATTTGGCAGGGGTGAGGTAGAACTAGAGAGATGCTGAGGGGTTGGAGCACCTCACTTGGGAGGAAAGGCTGAGGGAGCTGGGCTTGAGTAGCCTGCAGAAGAGGAGGCTGAGAGGAGACCTGCTCAGTGGAGAGAAGGGTCTGAAGGGAGGATGTCAAGAGGATGGAGCCAGCCTTTTCTCAGTGGGACCAAGCAATAGGATATGAGGCAACAGGCACAAACTGGAACAGAGAAAGATGAGGCAGAACTTCTTTTTTGTAAAGGTGCCAAAACACTGAACCAGGTTGCTCAGAGAGGTTGTGGAGTAGTTCCAAAGCTGCCTGGACACAATCCTGAGTGATTATAACCCTGCTAGATCAGGATGGTTGGCCTAGATCACCTTAACCATTCTGGGATTCAGTGAGGTAAAAAACCCACATGAGTAAGTAAAATAATTCATTAAAGTCATGAGTAGATTTTTGCCTGCTTGGTGCAGTTGGCTTGGGGTAAACTTCCCATTAAGACAGTGCTGCCTTTCTGGGCAAAAGGAGATCAAAATTCACCCTGAGTTAATCAAAACCATATTAGAATGTGACAGGTGAAACTACCAGCAACAACCTGTGCAACAACAGATCCTACTGTAAACCTCTTCTCTTATTAATTGCAGCAGTTTTGCTGGAGAGCACAAAAATCCTCAGGGTACCAAAGCCTTGCAGCTCCATGTGAAGCAGGAAAGATGAGGAGGTTACAGGAGGACATAGCAAAGCCAAAGGAGGTCACAGGATGAGTCATCCACACTCAGGTATTTGCAGCTACCATTTCCTGGTTCCCATCACTAGACAACACTTGTCTTAGCACATTATTCACAGGTTTCTAAGGAAGACTTTTCTTTTCAAAGCCAGAGTACAGATTTTGGATGATCACAGGCTACCAGCCATGCCCTCCAAGCAAAAAAAAAAAGATTTGTACAAGCTGGTGAACTGCTGCTGGAAGTGATGGAGTCTCCATCCCTGGAGGTGTTTAAACAAACATCTAGATGTGGTACTTAAGGCCATGGTTTAGTGGCATGGGGGTGAGAGGTTGCTGGTTGGACTTGATGATCTTAGAGGTCTCTTCCAATCTTGATTCTGGGCACATCCTCTCCTTGCACTGCTTTTCTTTGCTATCAACATGACATGTTGTTAAATGAGATAACACTAGCCTTGGGAGGTCAGTAAGTTCCTATTGGAGATAACCAAATCCATGCCTCCAGCAGGTAGCTTGTCACTTCAGGAGAACGTGGGAGTTAGCTTCCATTTAGCAGAAATAAATTATTCAGCCAACTGGGGCCCTTCTCTTTTCCATACAGAGAGGTTCCTCTCTTCATCTCCATTCTATACAGGCTTGGGATTCTCCCCAGTTTATCAGATCTGTGATATGGAGGAGAACAGAACATGTGGGTGATATCTGCCAGCTGGATTCCATCTGTCTTTTTTGCCTCTGTAGAGATGGAGTTTCAAAGGCTCCATCCTATCTCCTGTCACACCCTCTCCCACCATGAGAAGCTCAGTGCAAATTTTGGCCAAAGCCATGGAAAAAAAAAGCCAACACAAAACTCCAATATCTCTTTTGCACATCACAACTGTTCCCCTACTTACCCAAGAGTGGCTTTCTTCTTGTTCTGGCATGCAGGATGTATTGTCGCACTGTAGGACAACTTTCCTGCTTAACTAAAAGGAGTCTGGCTAACATGGTTGCAGAGGGAACTAAGTTTTTAGCTGGGATTTGTTGTGTTGGTTTGTGGAGTGGAGCAGGGGCAGGGAAAATGCTTGACAGGTACAAGTACTGCTGGGTTACAGCAGAGGGTATGGCCTGAGAGCATTTTGGGGTGTGGGGGGGGAACCACCTACCTGAATAAAAACACAATTTTGCTGCTCTTGAAGTGCTGAGGCTTTGCCTTTGGCTTCACCACAAGCCCTAAGGGACTGAGGAAATTCACTTTCTCAGGATAACACCCAGGATGGAGCAGAACTAGTACAAATCAGCAAGATTCAGCTAGGTTTTCTTGCTCTAATCTCTAGAGCTCTCTGGCCTTTGGCTCAGGCAGTTACAACATATCCGGTGAAGTGCAAACCACATCAGAGAGGAGCGTGAGATGCCCTGGTTTTAGCCAAGGTGGTGGGAGGTCTCTGTCTTATGGGGAAAGGTTGAGAGAGCTAGGTTTGTTTAGTCTGGAGAAGACTGAGAAGGGATCTTCTCAATGCTTATCAATACTTCATGGATGGGGGGCAGAAGGATGGGGTCAGGCTTTTGGCAAGTGGTGCCCAGTGACGGGGCAAGAGAGAACAGGCACAAACTGGAGCAGAGGAAGTTCTACCTCAACATAAGGAGGAATTTCTTTACTTTGAGGGTGGTGGAGCCCTGGCCCAGGCTGCCCAGAGAGGTGAGGGAGTCCCCATCTCTGGAGACATTCCAAAGCCACCTGGATGCCATCCTGTGCAACCTGCTGTAGGTGACCCTGCTGTGACGGGGGGGGTTGGACTAGATGATCTCCAGAGCTCCCTTCCAACCCCTAACATTGTGAGTCTGTGATTATGTCAGGTATTGTCCTGTCCACTCATTTCCCACCAGAGCCCCTCTCTTCTGATTGAAATGTGTGAAAGACAGAGGCTAGTGCCTGGAACTCCTTCTTGAGCCTCTTTTTTTATTCCCTGGTGTGAGGCAGATGTATGTGTGCAGCAGTTCTTGGAGCAAGGCAGGTTCAGGAATGGTTAACATGGACATTTCCTTCCAGTGCTGCTCAGCAATTTATCTTTCACCACCCTGGAGGATTTTCCATGTATCTTTGCAAAGTTTTTGCTAATTTACCTGCTGGTTCTTCCAGCACTGTAAAAGTGTTTGTTCTTTTCTGTGTCTCCTGGATGAAGGTGCTTGTTGCACAGATCAGAAGCACAGGAGCAGTGCCCTGCCTTTGGCCAGCATATGCAACTCGTTTGAGTGGAAGCAGAACTTCTCTTCAGGGGCACATCCATTCTTTGATGATTACCTTGGTATGGTATGGAGGTACATGCCCAGACAAAGCCTCCACAGCTAGTGGACCACATACAAGCAAAAAGGCCTTTAATAGCTGTAGACTAGGTCTGCATCTACAGGTGTTGCTACCTCTGCCTTGGTCCATAGCCAGAGGAAAGTTACCTCTCCCCAGAAAGTGGAATGAATTAAGACTGTCAGCAACTTGCACTGACCTTCCCTCTGAAGAACCTGGGACATTATGGGCTCCTAGTGGAAAAACCAGGTCTGGTTTCTGATGCAAGTACACACATGCAGATATATTGTTTATTTTGAAACCTCAGATAAGGCCAAATGAGCTTTGCTTTGTACAAGTTATGAATTTCTGTGCATAAATGATTCTTTTTTTGACTCATGGACACTCTTCTAAGAGTATGTAAGCATGGCTTTCACAGACTGCCCTCCAGAGTTGGGGTGGGACTCAACTCATTTCAGTCATCTCCAAATAAACACCTGAGAGAGGTGTTTGGCCTCCCCACAGGGCCAGAAGAGACCTCTAGCAGTACCTTCATTCCATCCTGTTGCACATCTCTAAGGTATCCATCTCTATAGACTACTTGGTGAGATGAAATGTCTTTTAGATCATAGGTGTGGAGATCATAAACTGGCTGAGGCCAAGGGAACACCTGTAACTATCAACTTGATGACTTGACTGAAGAGTTGGTTAAGCTGTCTCAAATTGCTCCTCTGATCTCTAACCTCACTCTACCACAGGGATCTGATATCAACATATCTCTTGGAGTTAGCCACCAGGCTGGAGGAATCTTGTAGTACCAAGAGAAGCCAACTGACTGGTTACTGAGCTCAGCCTGATCACAGTGAGGACCTTGTGACAGAGGCAAATCACTTCGTTCTGTGACCTTTATGTGGTACTCCAATAAAAGGTTGTCTTGGGAGACTTTTGTGGTCAAAATGAAGTCTTCAGTGGTGCTGGGATATTAGCAAACTCAGGAAAAGTCCCAGAAAAGCAGAAGGTGTTGATTCATGTATTTATGACCTCTTCTGAGAGGATGTTACCTGCTGGAAGTGCAGGAGGTCAATGGAGAGAGTTTAGGAAGTATTCCCACGGGACCTAGTCTCAGAGGCATAAAAATGCAAACAAACCTTGATGAGTCAAACAAGGATGGAAATCAAGCTAAGGAGCCCAGATAGCTCATGAGTAGCTGAAGCACATGCCAGGCCCAGAGGCAACTCCTAAGTTGCCAGCACTGTTGCTTGCAGATTTTTGCAACAGATCCTACCTTTATTTCGGGGTGGCTGGAACCCTCCCTTGGATTTAGATCCTATGAGAATTGCTGCTGAAGGAGGAAAGCTTACAGCAGCCTGGGGCACAGAAATGGCACCCAGTCTCTATCAAAATTTGTTCTGAAGAAGATAAGTCCTGGCTTGCCAGCCCTAGAGCATGGTATCCAATCTCCTACAAGCAGGTAAGACTGTCAACATTGGCAAGGCAAGCTCCTCTCCAATTCCTCCTTCTTGCCTCAGGGCAGAACTTCTCAGTGTGAGTTAAGTCATCCTAACCATGCCAGCTTTGGCTCCTCTCCTCTCCACTCCACTCCACTCAACCAAGGTTCTGGTTATCATGTTTGTGAGCTCTTCCAGCACACTCGACCCCAAAAGTTCCTCACCTGCTGTTGGCCTTGTGATACCAGCCAAGGCACATCACAAGGATGTTTCCTGCCTTGGAGATTTGACAAGCTAAATAGAGAACACAAAGAGTAGGAAGAAGGAAGGATTGTTATTAAGTGGTGAATCAACATACCAAGAGATTAGCAGACAGCCTCCCAACTACAGAGCAAGTCTGCAGGACAGCTGGGAGCCATGTCTACAGTTTCTGCATCCTCGTTTTGTTCCCCAAAACACAATCATCTCTCCTTTCTGGTTTTGCTGCCATGAATGATGGTTCAGCAGCAATAACTGTCAAACAACATCCTTCAGACCCAAGCTCCTTATTAAAGCTCTCCTTATTAGGTTGGCCCAGTCTATTACACTCTTGCTCTGTTCTGCGAGGTGGACCTCACCTCTTCCAAACAGCAGAGTCCTCTGGTTACAGAAGCCTGGTGCCAACACCAACAACTCAGCCAGTCATTTACATGGTAAATCCATCCAGTTCTTCTCTCATCATTTACCCTACCTAGCAGGATCAAGGAAAAGACTACTTGAGCCCCCAGATCCTTGACCACCACCCCCAGAGCTCTGAAATCACGTTTGATAATTCTCATGTTACCCTTGATGTCATTTGTGCCCACGTGGAAGACCAGCAGTGGGTAATAGTTGGATGTGTTCACAAACTTTGGCAATCTTTCCATGAGGTCTCTGATTTGAGTTCCTGGCAGACAACAAACCTCTCTGGACAACTAGTCAGGTCAGCAGATGGATGTCTCTGTCCTCTGCAGCACAATGATCACTCACTGCTTCTTCTGGGTGATTCTGTGTGGCACAAGGTCCAGCAAGTCAGTAGCTTTGCTTGCAGCTTTACCCAGCTTCTCCTCAGCTTGGAGGGCAGTAAACCTCTTTGCTAATGGCAGGTCTTCAGGAGGAGCAGGAGCCTCCTCCTTCTTGTATGGAGAGTGACTAGTTTCCAGTCTTCCTCTTCTGTTGACTTCTGTCTTCATGCTGGATGCTTCCTGGCTGCCTACAGAGGTTGTAGAGTCTCCTCCACCTGAACCATCTGGACCCAATCCTGAGTGCTGTGCCCAGGGAGGTTGGACTAGATGACCTCTGGTGTGTTCCCTTCCAAACCTAGCCATCCTGTGATTCTAGGCTAAACCTGTCATGGTGAACTAACTGAAGCCTGCAGACCTCAGCAGGGTGGAATTGCTGAAGCCTACTCCCATCCAAAGCAGTTCTGTGTAGGACTCCCTGAAGGGATGGAAGCCCAGGCTGACCTAGGTGAACTCCTCACTATCTTTACCTAGTAGAATATAAATAAATATATTCTCTCTATATCACTGTGTATGGTATATTATATATATTAATTATATATATCATTATATATTAAATTAATCTCAACCTTATGGCAGTTAAATCTCCCAGAAGATCTAGGTTTCCCTAACAGCCAAGACCTTAGATGACCATATTTTTATTTTTATCTTTCTTTTTGTCATAAAAAGCACCTTCCAAAAATTAACTCTACTGCCTGACCATGACCACAGAAGGAATTTACTGTAGGACCAGGAGCGAAGACCTGTTCTTACAAGGCTTGTGAGAAGTTCTAATCCCAGGATTAACCAACCTGTCTGGATCCCTTCCCATTTCAGCTCAAGACACCACCTGCCCCAGTCTCAAACCCTGACAGAGCAACTCTCCTCCTGCAGCCTGGAGCTCAGCTGAAGCCTTGGTTGCATCTCTAATGTAAATAACAATGACTTAGATTTCTAGTCTAGCCACTTAAAATAATACAAAGTTAATGGACTTAAGACCTGGGGAAAGACAACACATTCCATTCTTTCCTTCAGCCTGCTTTTGTAAACAGTCATAAAATACACAATAAACAATGTTTATGAAACAATCAACAAGCTCCAATCTAAACCTTAGATCCAGAGCCAAAGGCTGCATCTCCTAACTCAAACACACCCAGGGAATACAAACAAGACTCTCCCAAAGACATGATGCTCACATTTGGCATGCAATAAGGCAGCAAGCTGAGGCCTCCTTGACACTTTACTTCATTTTGGACTAAATCTTGGTTCCAGACACGTTGAGAAAAGGTCATGCCTGCTTTACACATCTCTGTCACCTGCTTCTGGCACCCTCACAGCAAAGAAGTTCTTCCTCATGGTTAAGTGGAACTTCCTCTGTTCTGGGTTGTGCCTGTTGCCTCCTGTCCTATTGCTCCCAAGGGAGATGCTCCAGCCCCTCAGCATCTTTGGAGCTCTCTGCTGGGCTCAGTCCAGGAGCTCCGTGTCTCTCTTGTCCTGAGGAGCCCAGAACTAAATGCATCCCATGAAAGATTGTCTCAGAAATACACTATCTAACTTTGGTGTTAGAACAAGCCTCTCTGGTTAAAAACATAAAGAACTGCCATTTTTAGTCAGATTTGGCCCTATTTAGAATAAATGCATGCAAAGAGCTGCCAGCAACCACCTCCCTCCCTCTGGATTTTTCAACACATGCAGGAATTCACATTTACAGAGGGGTTTTCAGTTGCCATTTCTTGTTCTCTTACCACTTTCATTTGATAATCCAGATCCTGTGTGGCTCCATGTGAAGTCATGTCCATAAGGGCACTGGGTACAAGATTCATACACACTGGCCATTTTTTCTGGTATTCTCACCCAGTAAATTGTTAAACTCTACCTAAATGTCCCCTGGACAGAAAAGATGTTGAGCTAGGTCCCAGGGTTAGGTTACACTCTGCATGCAAAGACCATTAGGGCAACTGCAAAGAAATCAGCCATGAAGGAAAACAAGATCTGCATGCTAGGTGTGACCAGCACACACAAGCACCTGGCTGCTCCTTTAACCTTAGGAGGCTGAGTCATCAGTGGAGTCACTGTCCCTAAAGGTGTTTAAAAAGCATTTAGATGTGGTGCTTAGGGAGAGGGTTTAGTAGCATGGTGGTGATAGGTTGCTGGTTGGACTTGATGATCTTAGAGGTCTCTTCCAACATTAATGATTCTGTGGTTCCTCCAGGAGAGACAGGGATTCCTTTGCTATTTCCCTGGGATGACTCAAGATTCTCCAACCCTTTGCTATTGCAGTCCTCCACAAGCATCTTCTCCTCCTTCCTCCTTGAGAGGGAACCTTCCCTTCAGAAAATGCCATTTTGCAGCACAAAAGGGAACAGCCTGGACATCATCAGCAGATGGATATAGCCAGGAAACAAATCTTCTGGAGAGCCTGGCTTAGTAGTGTGGTTGTTGTCATCAGTTAATGTCTCTCTAGTAGCATGTTCATTGCTGGTCCTAACTTGCATAAGCTAACCTAAACCAGGAGCAACAAGCCCACCTCCCCTGGCTGTGCTGCCACTTGCCTATGGAGTCTTTCCAAGGTCTTAAACCATTAGAGTCTTCTTCTCCCAAACAGCAACAATGGAAAAGAATATTAGCAGAGCTTGGACTTGAGTTCAGTTCAGGATAAAGATGCAAATGCTAGAGCAGCAGGGCAGGCAGCCAAGGCCTCTTTCATAACTGGGTGGGTACAGCAATGTATGTGGGAAGAATGGCATCTCAGACGTAATGCAGCACAGAGAACATCCAGCACAATGTTGGCTCAGCTCTTGTTGGCACCATCCTGTTGTTGCTGTTGTTTGAGGCTCTCAGGTCAGACACAGCCCAGGCAAGGGTCTTGCAGCTTGTAGAACTTCATCACAGAAAGCTAGGGGTTGGAAGGAACATCTGGAGATCATCTAGTCCAACGTCTCTCTCAGAGCAGGGTCACCTGCAGCAGGTTGCACAGGATCACATCCAGGAGGGTTTGGAATGTCTCCAGAGATGGAGACTCTAGCACCTCTCTGGGCAACCTGGGGCACCACACTCTAAGGAAAGAAATTCCTCCTTATGTTTAGATGCAACTTCCCCTGTTCCAGTCTGTGCCTGTTCCCTCTTGTCCTGTCCCTGGGCACCACTGCCAAAAGCCTGACCCCATCCTCCTGACCCCATCCATGAAGTGTTGATAAGCATTGATCAGATCCCCTCTCAGTCTTCTCCTGTCCAGGTTAACCAGCCCCAGCTCTCTCAACCTTTCCCCATGTTCAGGATGTTCATGTCCCTTAATCACTTTTGTAGCCCTATCCTGGTACCCTTCAGCCTCCAAAATCAGGTGAACTCTGTGTGGAGATATGCTCAGCTTGGGTGACTGCACGTCGAAGTGGTTGGTTGGTTTCCCTTTGAGGTGAATGTCCAAGCAGGTGGCTACCATGGCTTCAAGCCCATGGTCCTCCCTTCCTGCCCATGAATGTTCTCCATGACAAAACCTTTCCATGCACTGCAAGCCAGGAGGGGAGAGGAAGAGGGAGAGAAGGTGTTTGGAGAGATGCAGAGATGTTTGTGAATCAACTCTCCACCATCTGAATTGTGACTTCAGCTCCCATTCACCTGTGAATTACACACTTAGAAAGTGCCATATAGGGCTGGTGGAGTTTGAATAGAGCATGACTATTAGTAGACTCAGTGCAGTTGAGATGAAGAGTCTGACTCGACAGAAGTATTACTGGCAGCACAAGGAGACAACTGGGGCTTTTCAGCCCTAACTAGACTCCTTCAGACTGACAACTCTGCTTGGCTGGGCTCAATGCAGGTGTTTTTCCACTTCTGGCTCCTATTTTTCCCCAAGAGGACAAGGGCCAGACCTCCACCAGGTTCCCAGGGTACAAAGTCATTTTGGGGAGGGCTGAAGGGAGAGAGGTGGAGGTGCAGGGGAAGGCTTTTATGCAGCCAAGCAACTTGCTGCCTTCCAGCTCTTGAAAAAGTTTCCACTGGCTTCCAAGGCCTTCAGACTGCCCAAACACTTTGGGAATTACAGCATGTTGTTCTGTTGCCAATTGGGAAATTGGCTTCACTGCATTGACTGTCAGGAAAAAAAATAAAAACACCTTTTTTGTGGGGGGGACAGGGAGGGAGGAATATTTTTGTCTCATTATGGCAGTGCAGCAATGGATTTAGACAGATATAAGCTTGTATCTGGCTTGTATCTATCTCCCACCCTTGGCTTGTATGTCTCCTGTATTAGTGTTCTGCACCCACAATGCTAATGCAGTCACATCAGGAGTGCTAGATGCTACAGTTCTACTTCATGGCCTAGAGGACCCTTAACCATCCCCAAATTAAAGTTCTCTAGGCAATAAAACAGTTGGGTCCTAAGGGTTGTCTTGGAAATGTGCTATGGATGAGCAAACAGAAAAGAAATTAAAGTTAGATTGATCCTCCTGGTTCTAAGATCACCTTTTGTTTGGTTTATTAAGAACTAATATGCACTAATGAGAAGCTGAACCAGCTTCTAATAAGCCTCTGTCACATGATGTCTTTTAATCTATTCAGTTAATATTTCCAAGGCCTGGGTCTCTTCACAAACAGTGGTTGCCCTCATAACTGTCCTAGGAAGGGGATGAGATGGTTTAGACACATCTAAGATCCACTTTTCTCACCACACACTTTCCTCACCACCCAAGCTAGAGAAATATGGGTTTAGGATTCCACTGTGAGGAGCAAACTAATCTAAAACCATTGGTGCCCTATGCTGGCCCCGTGGGGAGAACAGAAGAGCAACACAGGTATTTGGGCATCAGCCAAAGCTCCCCTCCCAGGGTAGGAGGTGGCTGCATGGAGAATATGACAATATATATACTTTAATAGGTGAGGAAGAGGAGAACCACCAGATCTCCAGCCTGGATTCACCTGACCTTGGTTTAGGTGTAGGAAGTACATAGATGTCACATAGAATCATGAAGGATGGAAGAGACCTCTAAGATCATCAAGTCCAACCAGCAACCTAGCACCCCCATGTCACTAAACCATGGCCCTAAGTACAACACCTAGATGTTTTTTAAACCCCTCCAGGGACAGTGACTCCACTATCTCAGTCAGGTAGATGTCAGGCTTCCCATGCCCATAAAAAGGAGTAGTTTGAGCAAAGCCAATCCTTCTTCTCCCTCCCACCAAGAATAGAGTCATAGATTCATCTCTGCCTCCATTTATTAGGAGAAGAGCCCATGGCAAACAAATTCCTTACTCCCAGATGTTAGCAAGGTGCCTGTGTTTATGGAATGAAACTATACTTGGATTTTAGCCATCAAACAGCTAGGGACAAGATCCTTTGATGTGGTCAGCCATACTCATATGGTATGGAACTGTTGTTCTTGCTCTGAGTAAACACCCAGTGACCAGGAAAGTCCTGATCGTGCCAAAAGGGAACTGCAAACCCTTTCTCCTAACAAGACTCTCTAAAGGTAAAGCCTTCACCTTCCTCTTGCTGAAATCAATCACTGAGCTTACAGGTTGCTCTCTTTGAGGCTATTTAAGGCTCCTAAACTACTCTGCAGAGAGTTTCTCAGACACTGGCTCAGGTCAATGACTTCTCTTCCATGGTTCACTCCCCAGCAAGGTTGCTAAGCTCAGAGAAGTCTTTAACAAGCTGACACCTCTGAATGCACATTCCTCCTTACCTTGCCAAGCTGCTGCTCCTTATCCTTTGGTCCTGTGAATATCATTTAAGAAATGCAAAGCAAAGAGCAGAGAGCACCCAGGCCCTGAGGGTATCAGTAGGTGTTAATGTCCCTGCTCAGCTTCCCCTAAGACCCTCACACACCCTCTTGTCCATGGCAGTGGACCCAAACCATTCTATGAGTCTATGATTCTGGCCCTGACCTACCCTTATGGCAGTGCCATTTGCAGGAAGAGAAGACAACATCCAAATCAAGACATCATTTGGATTCCAGGAAGCAATGGGGACAGAGAGCAACACTCAAATCCCCAGCTCAAATCCCAGGTCTCTGTTCCATGAGTTAATACCAACCAGGAATACATCCATGAACTACTAACTGCACTGCATAACCTCAAGAGATACCAACACCTCCCATTATACCATGACCACATTGAAACATTTCCTGCCATTTCTCAGTGTCAGCAGTAAAGGATCCATCTCCCCTCCACCACCTGTGGTGATTAAATGTGCCTGACAAATGTCAAAACACTTTCCAGCATCAATCTTCAAAGGTCTGCATGAAACTCTGTCTAAAACTGGCTCCTCTCCCTTTTTGCCTTCTGCACAAGGAAAGGGAAATGGCAGGAGATGTGGCTGAACTTCAGGAATTTATATCCACTGGTGGTAGAGGACAGAACTGAGCTATCAGGTCCTCTAGTGACATTCCAAAGGCTTTTTTCTCATCAGTTCATCATCTCTCTTTTCCCAATGACTACAAAAGAAAAGTGTTCTTTGGCCTCTGTCTCCCTGGAAAATCCATGTCACTTTTCAAGTCCTTTGGAGGTTGTATCTGGAAATCCTTGGATGAGTTAATCTTAGGGTGGTGTCTACTGCTCCAGTCTTGAAACCTATTACAACAGGGAGAAGGTCCTGGTCTGAAATGGGGCTACTGTGTAATTCAAATGAAGCCAATCAAGTGGTGGTCACTGTGCCAGACACACACCCATCAAGGGGCAGATATTCAGCCCCAGCAGCACTGCCTCATCCCACATGCTCCCTAGCAGTTTGCCTCCTCATGGATGAGGTGTAAGCTGTTCAACCACTGAGCACCAACAGATTTGTGGTCACCTATCATCTAGACTAAACTACTAAGCTAACTGCAAAACCTGAGTCCTGCTCTTTCTCCTTACTTCA
This sequence comes from Galbula dea, assembly GCA_013399015.1. NCBI lineage: Eukaryota > Metazoa > Chordata > Aves > Piciformes > Galbulidae > Galbula > Galbula dea. The sequence goes on from VWZX01000436.1 coordinate 53,959, forward strand.
CTCCCCCTCACACTTCATACTGACCATCCACTTAAAAACATGACTGACCTAAATGGCAGGGTCCTTGAAAAGTTTTCCAAAGTCATTTGAGGTTATTGGGAGCCTTGCATTTGCCTTTGTTGAATTTCAGAAGGTTCCTCTCTGCCCATCTCTCCAGCCAGTGGAGATCCTTCTGGCTGGCAGCACAGCAACCTGGGCTATCAGCCTCTCCTTCCAGTTTGGTACCATCAGCAAACTTGGTGAGGAGGCAACTCTAGGCCTTCATCCAGATCAGTGATGAAGAAGTTGAACAATGGAATAGGCTGAACACTGCAATGCAACAGGCTGAACACTGCAACAAGCTGAACACTACCATCCACCATGAAAGGCTTCAGGGCTTTCCAGCATTCTCAGTGTTTACACTAGCAACCAGCACCAAAGAAAAGCATCTCCTTAAGCCCATATTTACATATCTCAGCAGGTTCATTCTGTAGAGATGCCTATGTCAAGACCATGTTCCTCCAGGATGCTCTCCATCCCAGAGCATGTGGTGGCCCAGAGAAAAACCTGCTGCCTATAATCAGAGAGCAGAAGGAGAACAAGCTCCACTTCATCAGTATCTGCCTAAATATATCAATAACCTGCAATGTTCAGTGTGTGTTGGACAGTACCCTCAGGCTATCATTTTACACCCAGCTGTTATTCTTAGAGGATTCTCAGTAAATCCAGGAATAGACTGAGCCAGGGAGTAGGGAACAGGCTCAGGGGAGAATGTCACCATATGGCAGCTCCTGACTGTTGCATAAATACATTGAACTGGCTTCAGGATGTCTCTATTAAGGATAGGAAAATCAAGAAGGGATGGAAAATGAACAGGAAGGTGGAAAAAGTACCTGAATTGGTTGTTGTAAGTATCTGAATTGGTTCTTCTTTTCCAATGAAGTATCCTCTTCTCTGAAGCATGGCATCGAGCTCTTGAGAAAAAATGGTTAATGCAGATTAAATCTGAAGCTTAAAGACAATTCCTAAACAAAAATTGAACAGAATAATCACATGGTAGAGCTATGACAAGCCAGAACAGCACATCAACAACCCAAATGACAACACTTTTCCTCCTATGATGTTGACACTGACAAGAAAAGAAATGATGCTGGGAGTTCTGAATAAATATTTTCCAGAAGGAAAGGTATGATTGCATGTTAAAACCCACCAGGAAAGTAGAAATCCTCTAAGAGTCTTTTCTTTCCCTGCTTAAACACTTAGTGAGAAGGTTTTGCACTGTGTGCTTCAAGCTGAGAAGAAGCAGTTGTAAAGTAAGTTCTCCCTTTCATCTGCTGGCTGACCTAGAGCAAACCACCTTAACCTCCTTACTGTCATCACCAGCCCAAGAGTAGCTGAAGGGGAGGAAGAAAAGCTGCAGACTTGAGCTTGGTCTGGGACTCAGAGGACCTCTCTGGTGCCAGGTGAGATGCCTGGAGCAGCGGGGTCACAGCAAGGGAGAGATGCAGTGGACCAGCTGACAGGGGTGGGGCGCTGGAGCTAGAAGGTGGGGCTCTTCTGACAGTGTCCTCCAGCTTGGGACCTTGTAGGCACCTCACCATGCTCTGAAAGCATAGCCCAAAAGATGTTGCTCAAGGTGGATGAGATAGATGCCAGCCACCAAAAGTGATTTACTGAGGGGGGGAGATTGGACAGGCTTCAGTGGCACCACAATGGAAGAAGAATATTAACTTGTTGGAGGGCATCCAAAGGAGGCCAGGAAGATGGTGAAGGGTCTAGAGGGGAAGCTCTATAAGGAACAGCTGAGGTCACTTGGGTTGTTCAGCCTGGAGAAGAGGAGACTGAGAGGTGACCTCCTGGTGCTCTACAGCTTCCTGAGGAGGGGAAGCAGAGGGGCAGGAGCTGATCTCCCCTCTCTGGTGCCCAGTGACAGGAGCTGAGGGAACAGCATGAAGCTGTGCCAGGGGAGGGTTAGGTTGGATATCAGGCAAAGGTTGATCCCCCAGGGGGTGGTGGAGCACTGGCACAGGCTCCCCAGGGCAGTAGTCACAGCACCAAAGCTTCCAGAATTCCAGAAGCTTTTGGCCAAGGCCCTCAGACACATGGGGTGACTTTGGGGTTGTCCTGTGCAGAGACAGGAGTTAGACTCAATGATCCTTGTGGGTTCTTCCAACTCAGGACACTCTATGATAACAATGCTTGTTTCCTATGCTCCTGTTCTCTGGACAGCAGTTCTTTCTCCCCCTTCTCCAGTAGCTGCTCTTCTGCACTTCTGGAAAGACTGGAGCTGCTCCCCATGACACCAAACCAATTCCATAGCTAGGTGACAACTGCAGCAAACAAACTCATCCTCCACAGTTTTCTGTCCTGCAAGGTTGGGTTCAAAATGTTTGCAAAGAAAGTTCTGCTGGTTTAGAGAGCTGTTGGCCTAACTGGAGAGATTTTACAGGGAAGGCTGCCAGTTCTTTTAGGAGGCCAAATCTGTTTCCACATGGAAATTGGCTCATTTTTATTTATTTAATTCTGGGGTTTTTTTGGAATCTAGATGAGTTCTGCATAAAAATCTATGAAGTTCCTTCTCCCACCCACAAATGTATAGACTTGCATGCATATTGATGGGAGAGCTGCCCTAGGGGAACCACAATTTGAACAAGTGCAATGTTCTGTAATTAAAATGACAGTGATGGCAGTATGGATGTGGCAGGGAAAAGAGAGAAAAAAACTGGAAAACAAAAATTATCTAATTCTCTCAGCTCTTGGAAAGGTTTTGACAATCTATCTAGGGCCTCCTAGGAGTTGCACAAGGATACAGACACCTTCAACTTGTTTTTCTTCAAGACAAAAAAATAATCAAAGCCTCACAAGTAGAAAATAAAGTCAGGGGGAAAAAATCACCACCCATAACACAATTATTAACAAATAAAATCATAGAATCATTAGGGTTAGAAAAGACTTCTGAGATCATCAAGTCCAACCATCAACCTACCAACACCATGCCCACTAGCTTTCAGCTGTTCTGCACTAAATGCTGAAGGAGGAATTCAAGTTTAAAAATGTCAGAATTTTGGCCATTTGCACAGGTTGGAAAAATCAAATCTTGCTCTCCATCTCTGGAGCCATTCCAAAGCCACCTGGATGGGATCCTGTGCAACCTGCTCTAGGAAACCCTGCTCTGACAAGTTGGGGGTTGGACTAGATGATCTCCTGAGGTCCCTTCCAACTCCTAACATTGTGATGCTGTGATTTTACACATGCCAGATCAACAGCATCTTCACTAAAGGAGATCCTAGTGCTGCCCATCATTGACCAACAGATGTGAAACCTTATGCCAGATGACCTTGACCCTACAGGGAGGTGTAAGTGTGACACTCATGACCAGGCTGGGAACAGAGAAGAAAACTCTGCACACATGTAGGAATCACAGTTCAGTTGCCAACTCATCTCTGATGGAGAAAGGTCATAACTTCATCCAAGTATTCCCTAAATATAGGAAATGCTCAGGAAGCTAAAGACTTTGATCTTGAAATAATTCTAGGCTTGGCACTCAGAAGGGATGAAGGAAACACTTAAAAAGGATGGAGGGAAGCAGATGTTTGGCTTCTTCCATCCCCTGCCACTAAATCAATCAGTGACCCAAAGTAGGATTTAGCACAGGTGATTTTCCACAAAGCTAATCCTGCTTTCATTCAGGGCATTCTTCTCCTAATAAAAATCCATCTGCTTGCCTAGCTTGAGACACCCAGCATCAATTTTAACTCATCAAGGGGCTCTATGCACCAAAGCTGAGGGAACCACATGCTGCTGCTGCTGCTGCTGCTGCTGAGGGAGAATTCACAGAGCTGCTAGAGCCAACAAGCTGAGGAGAAACTTCACTTTTTGCTCCCCTTTCCCTGCTCTTTTTAAAGGAAACCTTAAAAAAAAAAAACCAAACCCACAACTAAACCTTAGAGGCAAGCAAGCAAACTTTCTCATTTCATAGGGACCTTCCTCCCAGCCATGCTGGAATTCACCACAAAATACATCTTCTCATGGAGGTTTTTTTTCTCTTTTTCATTCATTTATTTCCTGTTTGCTTCTTTTTGGTTGTTTGGGGTTTTTTTTCCACACATGTTCCTATTGTTTTCTCCTCCTGCACACAGCCTCTGAACATTTAGTTCATCCTCTCTCCCATGTCCAGCAAAGGGTTACCAACTGCTACATGCCCCAGCAACTGCATCCACATTCCCAGGGCAAAGAAGAATGGCTTTTGCTAAAAGAGGGTGAGAGAATCATAGAATTGTGTAGGTTGGAAGAGATCTCTAAGATCATCAAGTCCAACCATCAACCCATCACCACCATGCCACTAAACCATGTCACCAAGCACCACATCTAGATGTTTTTTGAACCCCTCCAGAGATGGTGACCCCACCACTGCCCTGGGCAGCCTGGGCCAATGCCTAATAACCCTCTCAGGGAAGAAATTCTTCCTAATATCCAACCTGAGCCTCCCCTGATGCAACTTGAGGCTGTTTCCCCTCATTCTATTGTTAGTCACCTGGGAGAAGAGACCAACCTCTGCCTCATTCTAACCTCCTTTCAGGGAGTTGGAGAGAGTGAGGAGGTCTCCTCTGAGCCTCCTCTTCTCCAGACTAACCAACCCCAGTTCTAGACCCTGCACCAGCTGGAAGTTGGAAGGGACCTTCAAGATCATCTAGTTCCAACCCCCCTGCCTGCCAGGGACACCTCCCACTAGATCAGCTTGCCCACAGCCCCATCCAGCCTGACCTTGAAAGCTTCCAGGGATGGAGCTTCCACATCCTCTCTGGGCAACCTGTTCCAGTGTCTCCTCACCCTAACAGTGAAGAACTTCCTCCTAATATCCAATCTACATCTCCCCCTCTCTAGTTTGCATCCATTCCCCCTAGTCCTATCACTCCCTGCATTAATGGACTTGATCCCCTGCAGGAGCCTACCACAATAGACCAAAGAAAATGATGTCAGCATTGGTTCCTATTGTTCTGACAAGTAAGTGCCAGGTTCTTCTGACCATCAAAGTAGATGATTAATTTAGATTTCTTTTTTTTTTTAATCTTTAAACTGCTACAGAGAAACCACACTGTCAACAACAGCAAGTTTGTACTGGAAGGATTACAAATTCAACACAAGTCATTCTGCTGCTTAACAAAACTGGGATTGCAAAAGAACTCAAAACATTTCTCCTGCCATGAGGGTGATTTAAGGAAATTTAGCCTTTGCTAAACCTCTTCCAGACAAAAAAGAAAAATGATGTTTCAGCCTGCCTGTAATAGGCACTTTTAGGTTGCAAAATCAAAGGAGGTATTAGCAGTCCAATTGTATTATGAATGCTAAGGTTATAATGATGCTGCAGGTTTCCAATTAGATAAATCATTTCCTGGAGACAGTCTTCTATCTTTTGGGGTTTTTTGGAGTCATTTATCATCCAAAAAAAAAATCATGGTAAGACATAGCTTTTTTCACATAACATATAGGGTTACTTTGCTTACACCATGGAATTCAGTTTCCTGTCATTTAGATTTCCACTATGTAATTCAGTAATTAAGTTATGTGGACAGAACATAGACTCAGAGAATCATCAAGCTTGGAAAAGACCTCTGAGATCATCAAGTCCAAGCATCACATAGCACTGTACTACAGCAAATAAACCAAGAAACCAAACAAACTTAACCCCCAGGGCTTCACCTCATCAGTTTGGGTCAACCCAGACACTGTGGAGCAAGGGAGAGAAGTTCCTGTAGTTTGAGGACCAGGAGAGGGCAGAGACTTCTGCAAAGTAAGTTCATCAGGATGGAGAAACACTGGGAGGATGTTCTGCTTCTCTCCAATCCTGAGAGACTTCTAGGCAAATACTTGTTAGAGACTTGAGTGTCCACAGAGGTGAGAAAACAACTTGATTCATGGTACCACAGCTGTTCACATCCCCAATGAAGAATATTCATGGCTTAATTAATTTTATGAATAAAATACCTATCTTCTGAAATAAATGGCTAATTAAGAGTCACCACTGGGTGACTTCACTGGAATCCACACATCCTCTCAGCTTCAGGTTTCCTTTGGGAAACTCTGTTATGTGATCACCAACAAAATCAACTGGGATTTTTGTTTTCCTTTCCCCCCTAATATTCCCACTCCACATAAAGGGTAACACATGTTGTTCTCTTCAGGGCTTTCTGGGCTGAAACTGGAAAGGAGAGTTGTTTTGGGGCTAAAGGAGCCTATGGCTGATGTATTGCTTCCATTTATTATTTGCTCTCATTCTATTGTGTGCTTCCTAATGGCACACTTCAATAGGGCTGTAATCATGGGGAACAAGATGGAAAGGGTAGGGCAAGGACTGGATTTCCTGCCTTGGCTGGTAGATCATGTTTTTATTATTATTATTAGAGCTTATTCTGAATCACAACTTCAAGATAAGGATCCAGCATGAAGGATTAGAGATATAGCAATTCTGGGCTTGAACCTCCAGTTCATTTGGGGCTTTAGGGAGGTAACAGAGAGTTAATGCAGTTTATGGCTGAAATAGTTGAGCTTTTGTTTTAAAAACATGGGAAATGATAGAGTGCTGTTTAAAAATAAAGAAATAAAGAAATAAAATTGTTTTTCCAGCTCCTTTGGTGCAACAATTGTTTGATGTAAACTTACATGACACTGGGAGCTTCCTCTCTGCTAATAGCCCAAATGTTCTTTTTTCCAGCAGGAGGAAAAAACCTGTGTCCAGGGTGAGATCACACTGGTTGCCCCAGGATGAGGAGCTCCATCACGGTGCCAAGGCAGGGCTTGGGAAGCACATCAAGCACATGTAGGGTTTGGCACACAGAGAGGATGGAGGGAGGGAGAGGTGCCTACAAAAGGAGGCTTTTTTTGTTTTAAAGGAAAACCTCAGCAAGTTTACAGATGACATGAAGCTGAGTGGTGAAGGTGAGATAACAGAAGGCAATGGTTTTTAACTGAGAGAAGGAAGAGTTAGATTAGATGTTAGGAAGAAATTCTTTCCTCAGAAGGTGGTGAGACAGTGGAACAGGTCACCCAGAGAGGCTGTGGCTGCCCCATCCCTGGCAGTGTTCAAGGCCAGGTTGGAAGTGGCCCTAGGCAACCTGGTCTAGTGTGTGACATCCCTGCCTGTGGCAGGGGAGTTGAAACTAGATGATCTTGAAGATGCCTTCCAACCCAAAGCAGTCTATGAGTCTATGATAAGCCATGTACAGTGTGACCTGTGAGGGAAAAGAGCATCTGAAGCAGACAATGAACTGCAGCTGTTTGCTTATAAAGGGGAACATGGTGCATTCTGCTGGCCCAGAAGCCTTTGAGTCCTCAAGTGAAGATAGTAGAGTTTTTCCCAAAGCATCAGAGATGTGGGAAGAGTTTTCATTCAGCTGAGGGCATGGAGAAGGTGCAATCTCCAAGTGAGAGCATGGCAGATGGCCAGAGACAGGGTCAGCAAGAGGCTCAGGGACCAGCATCTCCGCTCCACTCCAAGAAACATCTTTCCACTTGCAGGGACAGACACCCTGAGACATGGACATCCTACCTCTATCCCTGGGGCTGGGCAAGGCAGAGGACAACATACTCTGGCAGCAAGTTCCCAGAAACCAGAGGGCCAGAGCCATGCTTTAATCAAGGTATCTCTGAGGATTTGGAAGAATTAAGCCTGAGGAAGTAGAAGGAACTTCAAGTATAGCCACATGGCTCTTGAAATAATAGAAACCACTTGAGAAGCTACAGGTTAGGACAGGTCTGGAGATTTCAGAAGTTTTCAGTAAAATCTCCAACTGCTTCTTGAAGTAGCTTGTTGAGGTGGAGCCCTTGCCAGGCTGTTACTCATAAAAAGGGTTGAAAGAGCCCAGAAAAAGGCCTTGCCTACAAAAGCCAATTGCATAAACTCAGGTAATCCAACATCTTCAGCTGCCTGATGAGAAGGTTGTCCGTGGCTGTCTCCCAGGTGTATACTTTACACACATTAATACCATGTATGTGCAAGAAAAGTGCATAATAGACCCAAACCCCAATAAACCCTGGGACTCTTCAAGCCCTTTGATCCAGGTGGGCAAGAGCAAATGGAAATGTGTCCCCTTTCTGATGGGCCTCCACAGACAGACTCCTCCTCTGTCTGCTGTCAAAAGGATGCTGGCAAAACCTTGCCTGCAAAGTCTCTTTGCCTACCTCCTTGCAACCCTGCAGCATGTCCCTCTGCAGGCCCAAGGATCCGCAGCCATGATGAGCTCCATCTGGGATTTGGTCCCTCCAGCTGGGGTCTGCAGAGACCTTCTCTGGCTTGGCTCCTCTCACAGAGCAGGAGCAGGCACACAAGGAGTTATCATGCTCAGCAAATGCCCTGCAACACCCTGACTTGCCTTCAGTTAACCACTCCCAGGATTCCTCCCTCTAGGTATTATCCAAACCCACAAACCTTTGATATTCACACACTTCCTCTCAGACCTTTTGCTTCAGGAGCCTTTGGTGGACCTGCCCAAGCAGATGGGATGGTGGAAATAGTACAGCCATCAAATAGAGGAAGGTGGTGAAGCTCTTCCACACCAGAGGTGCAGTGGTTAATTTGGGATGGCAAGAAGCCCAGATTGACCAGTTCCTATGTCCTGTCCAACAGGTGATGACATTCTCCCATGGCAAACACGTTGCTCCACACCTCAAAGATCATTTTAGTCACAGCTGAAATTGTATAAATCTGCTTTCCTAAAAGATAAAAATCTTCCCTTGTGATTGTTGGGTTTTTTTTCCCCATTGCTCAATTAACTATTGTTCCTCCCAGCATGTTTTAATCATAAGTAAGTTCATTAATAGATGTGTTCTCTGCAGTCATGGGGGGAACTCTATGATTCAATGACATTAATCTTTCTGAATAAGTGCATTGATATCATTTGCCCCTTTAAAGGCACCCACCATGTCCTCCAGGCAACTGGAAAACTTTGTTCCCTGGTACTGGATGAGCTCATCCAGCTAAAATGACTACAATCCAGGGCTCATAATATTCCTCTTGCTTGCATCTGATTTATTTATACTACTTGGGATATTTTCATCCTTTTGCTGGCTGCTCTCCACCTTGGTCTCAGGAGACCTGTCCTACTGGGGGGTCATGAATGAAGAAGATCTAGAAATCCCTAAACTGGGAACTTTCCACAGAATCACAAAGGTTGGAAGAGACCTCTAAGATCATCAAGTCCAGCCAGCAACTTATCACCACCATGCCACTAAACCACAAAGCCACGTCCCTAAGCACCACATCTAGATGTTGTTTGAACCCTTCCAGGGATGGTGATTCCACCACTGCCCTGAGCAGCCTGGGCCAATGCCTAACCACTCTTTCCCATCTGCTTTAAACCTCCTTTCAGTGCCATCATCCAAATCCTCCTGCCAAAGTTCACATCTCTGAGTGTATCCCACTCCTGCTTCTCCCTTTCCCTCCATCACCCTTCCCACAGCCGTGGGAACAGACTTCATCACTTGAGAAAAATGCCCTCCTCCTACCCCCTGCTGTTACTTGAAGCAGACAGACAAACAAAAACCACCCCAAAAAACTCAAAACAAAACCAAACCAAACCTCCAAACAACATAAAGTCTTTTGAACAGAAAATCCTTAGCAGGACAAGAACTTAACAGAGACCTCAGTGAGGACAGCAGCTACCATCAGAGAGGTGGTTCAGGCTTTGTGTGTTGTGCTGCAACCAGCTGCCCCCAGGACTCCAATCTAGTGTGGAGGAGATGGAATATCCTTTCCCTCTCCATTTACATTTAATACAATGGCTTTGGAGCCCACAGGATTCATAAATAAATAAATCAAGGACATCTAAGCACTTGGCTTTCTCCTAATGGCTTGTGCAGGATGACAGAGTGATTTGTGTGTCTCTCCCCAAAGGCTCCCCTAAGCCTTCTTCCCCTCCCTGCCTGAGAATTGCTGCTTTTTAAAACCAGTAACACCTCTGTGTAACAGTGGGAGGACTGGAGCCACTTGGGTGGTCCCTTCTAATGAAGATAGAACAATATTTTTGTGTCTTTTGCTTCTAATTGAGGGTTGGGATAATTATTGCTACCAATTAAGCCCAGGGGTATTGTTAGCTGGAGGCAACGTGTCCTTCTTCAGGCATCTGACAGAGGTTTACAGTATGCACAATGGTTCACAGTCCAGCTTATGAGAAGAAAATTGCCCCTCTGCTCCCAAAACCATGAGAAAGAGCCCCATTGTGAGCCAACTCTTTCCCAGGGAAGCTTCTCTTCCTGAGAAGCCTCAGAAGGGTCCATGTCTCAGGGAACAGCAAGTGAGTGGAGATATTCAAATGAAAGCCAAGGAAGAAGGGGTTAATGCCTGAGAGTGGCACAGGAGAGGGGATGGAGAGGTCACACTTGATGAGGCATGTAGTGGCTTTGGTTCTCCTACCCTGCAGTGTCCCAGAGGAAAGAGATGTTAAGCCCCAATGACTCTGGGGCCAAGCCTAGTAGTAATGATGAAAAAGCAGGTCAAGATTTCACAACAGCAAATGCATTTTGAATAAATTTTCAGCTTTTCTTTATACACATAAGAGTTAGACATTTGTTTACCTAACAAATAAGAGCTGAAAGGTGATGCAGTCACATTAAGGGCTGGACCTTGGCATAAAGCTGTAGTGGCTTTGCCTGAGGTCACAGAATTGCAGAATGTTAGGGGTTGGAAGGGACCTCAAAAGATCATCTAGTCCAACCCCCCTACCAGAGATCAGCCCCAAGCAGGAAAGTTTCTAGCAGTCTCCAGAAGGAAGATGTTAATGCTGAGGAGAGAAGGTTGGCAAGAACTCAGTGCAAAGAGTTCACTAGGAAGACTGAGGCTTCAGTGGAGTCACTCATGTGATGACTGGGGAGGTACAGCACAGGGATTTATAGAGTCCTAGAATGGATGGGTTGGGTTGGAAGGGACTTTAAAGATCATCTAGGTCCAACCCCACTGCCATACCTGAGTATTACAAAGCCAATTCATATTAGAAGTCCCCCACAGCCATTGCCTTTAGCATAGAATCACAGAGTCATGAAGGTTGGAAGAGACCTCCAAGTCCAACCATCAACCTATTACCACCATGCCACTAGACCATGGCCCTAAGTACCACATCCAACTCCTCTTTCTTGATTAAACTTTTTATGACACATGTAAATAAATATCTTTAAGGAACATACCTCTACTCAATGTTGCTTTTCTATGGAAGCAATGGCCTCAGGTTCTTCCAAGGACTGAAAGTCTTCTAGGGTAGAAGTCAGATAATCTCTCTGCCCAAAGGATCCATCCACCCATTCCTGGTGGTTGTCCAACTGTCTGAGCTGTTCTGCCAAATCTGGAGTGATGAAGGCTCTGCAATAGCCTTTGTAAATCTTCATTTCATCTGAAACATGAAAAAATAAAGGGTGAGCATCCTTAAGGCAGAACCAGCTAGAATATCTTATCTTCCTTTCACACTGTCACTTCTTCACTACATTTCAGACCTGTAGTAGCTAGTGTTTGGATCTTAGCTTGAACTATCTTAAAATGAGTTTGTTCTGGCTCTTAGAAAAGATGGCTCCAGGTAAAAAAGGGTTTGGACTGGGATCACGCCCTAAGAAACTGCCTGGTGGCTGTTCTAGAAGAGTTTGAGTAAGCTGGAAAGAGTAAAGTAAAAATAATATATAAAGTATAAATGATATCTAAAGCAAAATATATAAAGTAAANGGGGAAGGAGAGGGGAAGGAGAGGGGAAGGAGAGGGGAAGGAGAGGGGAAGGAGAGGGGAAGGAGAGGGGAAGGAGAGGGGAAGGAGAGGGGAAGGAGAGGGGAAGGAGAGGGGAAGGAGAGGGGAAGGAGAGGGGAAGGAGAGGGGAAGGAGAGGGGAAGGAGAGGGGAAGGAGAGGGGAAGGAGAGGGGAAGGAGAGGGGAAGGAGAGGGGAAGGAGAGGGGAAGGAGAGGGGAAGGAGAGGGGAAGGAGAGGGGAAGGAGAGGGGAAGGAGAGGGGAAGGAGAGGGGAAGGAGAGGGGAAGGAGAGGGGAAGGAGAGGGGAAGGAGAGGGGAAGGAGAGGGGAAGGAGAAAATAAACCTCAATAAACCAAAATAAAATAAAACAAAATCCCAGCTACAAAACCTTGAAGTAATTCCTTCAAAAAGAGAGGTCTGCCTCAGGTTAGAAGTAAGTCCTACTGTGATTTCCCAGAAGCTTCTACTGAAAGGCTTAAAAGAGTGAACCAGGCAATGGCCAACAGGGCCAGCCTGGATCAGACCTAAGGTACATCCATGCAGGAGAGTTTTGAACATGCAAGCCAGGATCAGATGTTTTAGAGAAAACTCATACAGCTGTGGGATAATCTTTCCTGCCAGGACAATTTCATCCAAAGTCTTTCTACTTCAACACTTTAAACCCCGAAGAATGAGGTCTGTTTGTATTTCCAAGCCTCTAGTTTTCTTAGCTTTAGAGCTAGAGTTCTCTTTGCACTTGTTAGCACTTGAGTTGGGTGGTTGTTAATCCAAACCATCCAGCCTCATCCATGCCAAGCACTTTAAAATTGAAATACACCAAAACTTCAAAAATTATCTGGGTCACCCCAAAAATATTTGGCCTGACATTTTCTGCCTGCTCTGATTTAGTGTTACAGTGAGTATCTGGTTTGTGTCTGGGTAATCCCTTGCTCTGGTAGGTCTGCATGCTCTCATCTATCAGAGAAAAGAAGGCTCAGGGGAGACCTTCTCACTCTCTCCAACTCCCTGAAAGGAGGTTGGAGTGAGGTGAGGGTTGTTCTCTTCTCCCAGGTGACCAGTGATAGGACAAGAGCAAAAGGCCTCAAGTTGCACCAGGAGAGGTTCAGGTTGGATAGCAGGAAAACTTTAGTCCCAGAAGGAGTTATCAAGCATTGGCCCAGGCTGCCCAGGGCAGTGGTGGAGTCACCAGCCCTGGAGGGCTTCAAAAAACATCTTAGGGGCATGGTTTGGTGGTGACTTGGCAGTATTAATGGTTGGACTTGATGATCTTGGAGGTCTTTTCCAACCTTAATGATTCTATGATACTATCCTTCTATGATCTTGGGCTCTGTAGCAGCCACCAGAGTTGATTCCAACACAGGCTAAAGCTCCCAGGAAATCAGCTTTGGGGAGTCACTGCTGGAGCAGGACTAGGCAGGAAAGGCACAGATTTCACAACGTCTCTTCACCCACCACAACCCAAGATCACCCTGGCTCTGAGTGAGTTCATTCATAGCCCACCTTGTTTCTCCTTCCATTGTTTCTTTGGGTTTCAGGGTGTGCATGACCCAAAACCTTGCTCCCTCACCCTGATCCACCTGCATCTTACTGGGAGTCACAAAGATTGTTCTGGGAAGAAAGACAGCTAGTTTGTGGTTGTGGTGGAAGGCACTGAGGAAGGACCTGGCCACGTCCTCAGGAGGTGTTTCCAAACAATAGAATCACAGAATATTAGGGGCTGGAAGGGACCTCTGGAGATCATCTAGTCCAACCCCTCTGTCACAGCAGGTTCACCTAGAACAGGTTTCACAGGATCACATCTAGGTGGGTTGGGAATGTCTCCAGAGATGGAGACTCCTCTAGACAGCCTGAGCCAGGGCTCCACCACCCTCAAAGTAAAGAAGTTCCTCCTTATGTTTAGCTGGAACTTCCTCTGTTCCCATTTGTTCCCTCTTGTCCTGTCCCTGAGCACCACTGCAAAAAGCCTGGCCCTATCCCCCTGCCCCTCACTCATGAAGGATTGATAAGCATTGAGAAGATCCCACCCTTAGTCTTCTCCTCTCCAGGCTCCAACCAAAGGTTTGAAGTTCCAATGATTGCCACACAGCAGAAAGGGTAAGTTGCATTTGTCCTGGTTCCTTTCATGTGCTCAGTCATCCAGTGAGGTGAATCCCAGGAGATACTTAGAAGAACTTCACTATTCAGAATAACAGACTTACCATGTCCAACACATTTGGCAACTGGCAGCTTTCAGCTCATGCAAGATCAGACCTGTTCAATCCAGCTCTCTTCACAACCTGTTGAAGCAGCCAACTTTTCTTGTCCTTCTTTCTTTTGCAGAAGGGAAAAGCTCAAGCAGCAAAATTGAGTTGACTCCTCTTAAGGCCACAGAGGGTTTCTCCTGTAGCTCCTCTTACTGGTGCCAAAGACCCCACCCGGCCTAAAGAAAAGGGTTTAACTGGAAGTCAGCTGAAAGAAAGGCTGCCTTGGGATGCCTCTCCCTGCACTTCTCACATGACAGTCAGTTCTCAGGCTCACACCCTTGTTTCATGGCTTTCAGGCAGATTCAACTCTCTCCAAGCAATTGCTGCATTAAAAGTGTTTATGCTCAACCAGTGCTAAACGTCTCCTGCTCCTGCTGCAGGAGGAATCACAGAATCATGCAGGTTGAAAGAGACCTCTAAGACCAGGTCCAACCAGCAACCTATCACCCCCATGCCACTAAACCATGTCCCTAAGCACCACATCTAGATGTTTTCTGAACCCCTCCAGGGATGGTGACTCCACCACTGCCCTGGGCAGCCTGGACCAATGTCTAACAACTCTTGCAGGGAAGGAATTTTTCCTGATATCTAATCTAAACCTCCCCTGGTGCAAACATGCTCAGCTCAATAAACTGCATAACAAGTTAGGATTATCCCAAAATAGGCCAAGGGTGATGAGAACCAGCATTTCCTCGAGGTAAACTGCATGTGGTGCCACAGAAGAGCTTTCTTGACAACATCCAATGCTGCAGGGGCTTTCTTTTTCAAAGAAAACAGACATTGTCAGAAAGAAGAGAGATCAAGATCAGTGGCAAAGTGCTAATGGTGCTTCAGAGTGGCAAGAAACCAATGGAAGTTTATGACCAATCAATCCACTTAATTTATCAGCCCTTACTGGGTGGGGGTCAGGAGGATGGGGCCAGGCTTCGTGCAGTGGTGCCCAGGGACAGGACAAGAGGGAACAGGCACAAACTGGAAAATTCCATCTAAATATATGGAGGAACTTCTTCACTTGAAGGGCAGGATAGGCTGCCCAGAGAGGTGAGGGAGTCCCCATCTCTGGAGACATTCCAAAGCCACCTGGATGCCATCCTGTGCAAGCTGCTCTGAGTGACCCTGCTCTGATAGATGGGTAGGACTAGATGATCTCCAGAGGTCCCCTTCCAACCCCTAACATTCTGGGATTCTGCAACTGCCAAAGCAACAAACCAACCACTGGGGTTAGAAATGGTTGAGCTGAGTTTGCAGCTTTCAAAAGTCATCCAAAAATCAATTGCCCACCCCCAAATTAGACTTTTAGTTGTCAACAACTTGGTTAAATAGTCAGCCAGAGGTTCACATCTGCCTGGGAGCAGAACCAGGCTTGAGAGGTTTCCTGGGCTACTTGAGCTGAATTCACCTCTCGTCTCCTTAATGGGAGTGTGGGTAGGAGAGCAAAAACTATGCTGGAAAGGAAATCAAGTTCTCCTCCTGCTGCCTGGAGCACATAAATCTAAGTTAATGGTGCCACAAAATACATCTGATTGACTCCAGTGGGGGGTCAGGGATGCACAAGGAATGTGGGGTCAAGCCCCATGTAGCACTGACCTTTCTGAGGAGATGCCTGTCACTGAAGCCTCCACCAAACCTGCTGCTCAGTGCCCATCTGATGTTGTTAGTATCTCTCCACTCACAGCACTGATGACCCCTGCAGACCTTCTGCTTTTCTTCCTCTTTCTGTGAGCAGCAGTGGGAGGAGCTGTGCTGTTAAGAAGGTCCAAAGCCTCTGAAACTCATCTCCTGACCCCAAAGGCCAGCAAGTTCCTTGGCCTTTGGAGGTCAACAGGGCATCAGTGTGGAGGTGGCTCCTACCTGAGGTCAACTCCATCTTTTCTCTCCATGAGACAGTTAGAGACACCACACAGAAAGGGGGAGATGAGACCTGTGAAATATGGCCCAGTTCTCCCTTCAATCCCAATCCATGTGTTCCTGAATCTGGTTCCTGTCTGTTACTAAGTCCTGTCTGGGACTCCTGTCACAGCAGCAGTGGTGACAGTGATGTCACTGCCATCAGGGGGTTGGCTTCCATATTGGGTTTCTTTGTCTATATTTCATTCTATTGTTATTATTTGCATTAAAGGAATTTTAGCTTTCTTTTCCAATCCATAAAACTCTCTCTCTTATTCCCTTTCTCTTCCCCTTGGGAAGGCAGAGGGGTTCATAGAGAGATCTGTCACTCCTCTAGTGACCAGTCCAGCCCTGAGCCTTGACCAAGCATCAAGAAGTCAGTCACTGTGCAAAGCAACATAAGAAGAGCTGAATTTGATGGCAAGAACACAATGCCACATGAACTTTTTAACCTATTTTTTAGCACTTTTATCTACTTTTTCAAGACAGGCCAAAGGAAGTCAGGACCACAGCTTAACTCCCTCCAACCAGATCTCTGAAGGCAGTGACCAGCAGACCTTCTAGCAGCCTTTCTCCTTGCTCCCACCACCACTTTACATGTGTAAAAATCAAGGGAGCATAAACCCATCACATTAACATTATTCAAAGCCCAGCCCTTGCACTGGGTTTTCCTCTGAAGCATATCCTGTCCCCCTGGGGGCAGTTAGTTTTATTTCTTCATGCTGTCCTCTCCAGCAGGCCTTTTCTACTTAACCCCCCTTGAGATGAGAATTCCCAGCAGGGCTTCTCTGCAGCAGCATTGCTTTTAACCTACCAGTCTAATGACCATAATTTAGTGCCATTGTATTTCTACACCTCCTCTTCTCCCACCCCTAAATGTTAACCATTAACCTTGAGCCCACTATGGACTGCTGAAGGCTTCTTCTGCAATCAGCTGGGAAATATGGGGCATTATTTGGCTTTTCAGGAGAGGAAGGCATCCAGAGGTCCATGCTGTGTTGCTTCAGGGAAG
Source organism: Galbula dea (assembly GCA_013399015.1). Lineage (NCBI taxonomy): Eukaryota > Metazoa > Chordata > Aves > Piciformes > Galbulidae > Galbula > Galbula dea. The sequence continues at coordinate 70,798 of VWZX01000436.1, forward strand.
AGCAGAAAATATCTTATGCAGAGCCAGGTTTAAAAATCACCCTTTACATCGGGATTTTGTAACTTCTGCTTCCAAAGGTTGGTTCAGGAAAGCACTAAATCTTTTCCACAGCCCTAGGATTCAGAAAGCACTGAGGTTTCCTTGATGATCAACCTTGTTAGCTCCAAGGACTTATTCTTTCAGTGCCCTCATTGTGTGGCAAGAAGAAAAGAAAAGGGGGAGGGAAAAAAAAAAAAGAGTTCTTGGAAGTAAAGCTCCTCCTGTTTAGGTTTGAATAAAGAAAGGGTCACTGCCCCTGAAGGTTTGCCTCCCTCTTTTCCTCTTCTTAGACCACATAAATAGCAGAGTAACAGCAGCCCAGGAGCTGAATTCATCAGCATCTTCTCAGTACAGCAAAGCTTTTGCAACAGATGAAACTTCTCACTGCTGTCATGTGCCCAGGGTGTCACGTAGACGTTAAGCAGGATTGAATGTGCAAGGTTCTTGTCTTTCTGTGTCGTGGATCTCCTGCTGCATAATCCCCCAGCAGCACTCTGCCCTTGGAATGGAAAGCTGAGAATGTTTTCAGCTTCTTTAGAACCTGCAAATAGAAGGCTGCTGGTAGGATTATACTCACACACACACACACAGACACAGAGAATCATTCAGGTTGGAAGAAGCCTCTAAGATCGTCGAGTCTAACCAGCAACCTAGCACCACCATGTCACTAAACCATGGCCCTCAGCACCACATCTAGATGTTTTTTGAACCCCTCCAGGGATGGTGACTCCACCACTGCCCTGGGCAGCCTGGCCCAACACCTAAAAGTTATTAGGCACTGATAGAAAAAGTGAGAATCCTAAACACTATCTCCTTTTCCTTTGACTTCAAAGGCTCTGACAGGTCTCCCCCTCTCTTGCTTCTTCTCACCCAAACTTACTAGCAAAATATCTCCTACCAAATCATCTCTGATTTTCAGCCACCTTTGTCCTTTTTCAGTGTTTTCATAGACTCACAGAATGGTTGAAGCTGGAAGGGACCACCAGAGGTCATCTAGTCCAACCTCCCTGCTCTAGCAGGATTCCTAAAGCCCATCACTCAGGATTGTGTCCAAATGGGCCTTGAACATCTCCAGGGAAGGAGACTCCACAACTTTTGGGGTTGTCCTGTGAATAGACACAAGTTGGACCCAACAATCCTTGTGGGTCCCTTCCAACTCAGGACATTCTATGATTTTAATCCCAGGTCCACACTCCTCTCTTCTTTGAGGACAGAGATCTGCACCCCAAAGCTGGTTGCTTTCCTTTGAGCCCTCTGGTGAGCACATTCAGCTGAACCACCTTCTCCCTTGCCTGTTCTTCTCCTCTTCTCTCTTGCCACCTTTATCTCACAGTGAAGAGCTTTTTGTTGTTGTTGTTGGAGAAAAGTGAAGCAAAAAGGCATTAAATATGTCAGGTTTCTCTAGGTCATCTGTACCTCTCCTGTTCCTCATTAGGTAATGCTCTTCTGCCTGCTGCTGTCTTTCTCCTACTTGCCTGTATTTATAGCACCTTTCTCCTTGTTTCCTGCCACTCCTCAGTGGTTGTAATTCATTTAGCACTGCAACCTTTCTGCCCTACATGCTTATTTTATTCCTTGATCTCATCCTCAGTAATGTGACCTCATTCTCCTTTCTGAAAATGGTTCTTCTGGGACTCTCCTACCCTTATCCTACCCAGCAGTGGCTTAGTGGTGGATCTTCTACTGTCAGCAAAGTAGCCTGGCTCAGCTGCTTACTTGCCCACAAAGGGAGCTGAAGGTCCTCACCTCTGGCCATGCTGAGTGAACCTGCCAAGATGTGGGACCTCACTCAAAGGCCTGTTTTCTATCAACTAGATCATTCACGTTGCTCCCAATCCTTCTAGCACCCCCACTGAATCACAGAATCAGCAAGGTTGGAAGAGACCTCCAAGGTCATCAAGTCCAACCAGCAACCTATCACCACCATGCCACTAAACCATGGCCCTAAGTGCCACATCTATGCCCCCAGACAGATATGTCCCATATCAAGGATATGCCAACTGAAGTCCTCTTTGCTGCATCCCAAGCCACCAACACACAGTGGCAGTGATGGGTGGCTGCTGGTGGACCTCTGTCCCACACTCCATTTCCACCAGCAAAGGACAAGGGAGCATCCAGAGAGAGGGGAACAGGGCACTACAGAAATATCTCTGCCCCCCCCTAGAGAAGGAAAGCAACAGTAATCTGCTCCAGCTTTAAAGTCTGCTGGAGACTTCAGGGTCAACTAGAGACCTACTTGGGTTTCTTCTACAGCAGAGATGAGCATTGGCCTGGGCAGATCCACAGTGATAAAGTTCAAAGGATGCAGGCTTGCCTTGCTCTGCTTCTCCTCCCAGGAACCAGAACTTCCCAAAACCATCCTGAAAGAGAGGTCAAGCATTGGCCCAGGCTGCCCAGGACAGTTCTGGAGTCACCATCCCTGGAGGACTTCTAAAAACACCTAGATGTGGTACTTAGGGACCTGGTTTAGTGGCATGTTGGTGTAGGGCTTGATGATCTTAGAGGTCTTCTCCAAGCTTAATGATTCTATGACCCTGGCAAAAGTTAAGCTCTGAAAATATTCAGATCTTTAAAAGATATAACTCCTTTGGCAAAAACATCTGACATAAAAAGCAAAAGCAGTCACTGCCCCACAGTAAGGATAACTCCAACAGAAGAACTGGCAACTTTAGATGTTCTCAGCCTGTCCTGGTAATCCCTGTGCCTGCTGCAGAAAGAGAATGAGTGAGCAGAAGTTCACCCTTGTTTGACTTCTCAAAGACATGAGGGGACTGCATCCTTACCTTACTCCCTTCATGATGCTCCAATGCTGAGGTCAGCGCAGCTCTCTGCTGTACCCAGCAGCAGGATGAAATGTCTCCTGGGTGACAGTGGGCTCTGGCCCCACTTCATGGGGACCCTAGATACCACTGGTAAGGGAACAATTAAACTAAAAAGGAGGACAAAGAGGTCATCAGAGCCTCATTTCAGGCAGGGCACCAAAGAGCTGATCCAAATCCAACTCTCCAGGTAGGACAGCAACCAATTTGAACAGGCTGAAAACAAGAGTGATTCTTCTAAGGCTTGAGTTGGTTCTCACCAGGTAGCTTTCATCCTTAGCACAAAATGTCAAATCCCTTGCAAAAAATATTTGCCATGACATTGATCCATGCTGGCTCCAAGCATGCTTTTTGGGAAGTATTTTCAGCCCAGCAGGTACCTTCTCAAAATCCTTCCTCTCTGAGATTGCAAGGACTTGTCACTCAGAAGCTGAGGAACAGGAAAGCTGCTGTGATTTCTGACCCAATAGCCCAGGGGCTTGTATTTCAGTGTACCTGGGGGCAAACAGCTCCAGAGAGTGTCATCTCCTTTTCATTAACTGGACCACAGTTAATGAAGGGCTGAGAGCAGAAATCAATAACTCCTATGGGTCCCTCTTAGAAGCTGCCTAGATTAAAACCTGCTTTTAAACTATTTTAAAGGTGCATTTTGAACATCTGCAACTCTCATTTACTCATATCTATGTCTGACTACTGTGATGGGCCACAGAGTCACAGATACACTCTCCTGCTGACATGTCCCTGAATGATCTCAAACCTCTCCTTGTCCAGGAAAGGATGTTTGGGTGGGTTTTCTGTTGCCTTGCTTTTTTACATTCACAGAATCATAGAATGCTTTAGGCTCCAAGGGATCACCAGAGGTCACCTAGTTCAACCTCCCTGCTCTAGCAGGGGCCCTTAAAGCACAGCATTCAGGTTTGGGTCCAGATGGTTTTGGAATCTCTCCAGGGAAGGAAAGTCCACAACCTCTCTGGGCAACCTGCTCCAGTGCTCTGGCACCCTCACAGCGAAGAAGTTCTTCCTCGTGGTTAGGAGGAACTAATTCTGTCCCAATTTGTGCTTATTTCCTCATGCCCTATTGCTTGGCCCCATGGAGAAGAGCCTGGCTCCATCCTCCTGACACCCTCCCTTCAGATCCTTCTCTCCACTGAGCAGGTCTCCCCTCAGCCTCCTCTTCCTTCTGCAGGCTACCCGAGCCCAGCTCCCTCAGCCTTTCCTCCCAAGGGAGATTCTCCAGCCTTTAATCATCTTTGCAGCTCATTCAGGTAAACTCCAAGGAGGTTCCCAAAGTCATCCTGGAGCCTAGTAGGACATCAGCAGGGCTGGTTTACTTTTCAGCTCCCAGCTGATCCAAGCCCTGGTTGCTGCTTATCTCACCCTGTGTGACCTCAGATGAACCAGCCTGGCCCCACCAGCTCCCATCTCAGGTTGTGTGACTGCAATCTAAATTGAGCAAGCCCTAATTAACTCTCCTGCTGTTTATTTGAGTCCCCCAAGACCCACGTCAAGCTCAGGAGTAAATCTTATGGTTGCATAGGAACTAGAGGGATCAGTTCCTTTCCCAGTGTGTCCTGGATCCAGCCCAAGGTAGCTAATGCCATGGGGAAAACACATCTTGAGTGTCAAATGAAAGCAACAGCAGCTCTGTAACAAATGGCAACTTCCTCCTTGGAAGGGTCAGAGATGGCTGGAGCTGCTGAGGCTTTTCCATGTGCTTCCAGAGTATTAATAGAGCTGATTTAAAATTAGGCCCTATCCCTCCAGGCTGCTGCTTTAACTCATCCCTAACTGCTCCACCATAGCGTGGCTGCTCCTGGTGGTCCTCTCCACACACATCCATGCTTAGGTTTCCTTGCAGAGTTGTTCATTTACCCTTTGATGGGAGACAAATGTCTCTTATTTGCTGACTGCTTAATGAAGCTTCAAGAGTTGCCAAGAATTCTCCAGGCAATGGGATGATGTTTACTAGAGCTGCTTACAAATGGGTTTACTGGCTTCCACCTTCCACCTGCTCTCAGGCTCTGTTCCAGAGGTGGGAAGTGTGGACTAAGGGCTGGGGACAAGAGGAGATGCTGCAGGAAAAGAAACTGAGAAGAACGCCCAGGGTAACTGTACATGGAGCATGAGAACTTGAGGCTGGAAAGGATCACAGATTCCTACAATCATTAGGGCTGGAAAAGACCTCTAAAATCATCAAGTCCAACTGTTAGCCCAGCACTACCAAGTCCACCACTAAACCATGTCCCTCAGCACCATATCTCCATGTTTCTTTAACCCCTCCAGGGTTGGTGACCCCACCACTGCCCTGGAAAGCCTCGGCCAATGCCTAACCACCCTTGCAGGGAAGAAATCTGTCCTAATATCCAACCTGAACCTCCCCTGGTGCAACTTGAGGCTCCTTCTCTCTTGTCCTATCACCAGTCAGCTGGGAGAAGAGACCAACCCCCACCTGGCTCCAACTTCCTTTCAGGGAGCTGGAGAGAGTGAGAAGGTCTCCCCTGAGCCTCCTCTTCTCCAGATTAAACAACCCCAGTTCCCTCAGCTGCTCCTCACAACACTTATGCTCTAGACCCTGCACCACCTTCCTTGCCCTTCTCTGGCCACACTCCAGAACCTCAATGTCCTTCCTGGAGCGAGAGGCCCAAAACTGAACCCACTGGTGGAGGTGTGACCTCCCCAGTGCCCAGTCCAGCAGGCCAATCCCTGCCCTAGTCCTGCTGCTCCAAGCCAGGATGCTGTTGGCCTTCTTGGCCACCTGGGCACTCTGCTGCCTCATCTTCAGCTGCTGCCAAACAACACCCCCAGGTCCTTTTCTGCTGGGCAGCTTTCCAGCCACTCTGCCCCAAGCCTGGAGCATTGCGTGGGGTTGATGAGGGAGGGCAAGAGAAGGAGGTGGGGGATTTTTAAGAATCTGACAGAGAATACAATTTTTCCTAGGACATGAGCAGCTTTTCTCTGTCAGATCTATGGGTGTCCACCCCTTTTTCCCCCAGAGAATGGGTTATGGGGTGATAGTTTCCCATGAGCTGTGTCTCCGTGGCTTACAGAGGCTGCAAAGTGCCTTCAGCAACAGACAGCCTGAGGTGCTGAGTTTCAGCAGAGTCAGCTAGAGCTTGGAGGGGGGAGGGAATAAACCACCCCAAAAGAGGTGGTCAGTGGACTAGAAACAAAAAGAGAAATTGTACATTAACCCTGAACTCATCTAAGCCCCCCAAAAAAACAAAACAGGAAAGGACTAAATCCCTCATTTTTCCAGCATAAAAACCTGTGTAGTTTTCTAGAGGCTAAGAGACCTTAGATCTTAGGGCTTTGTCCTTCTCACTCTCAGTAGGGCATTCAGCCTTCAGAAAACCATTAAGATGATGTTTTCTCAGAGTATCTCAGGCTTTTATTATTCAACAGCAGGGAAAAAAAGTGAATTCATATTTTTATTTCATAAACAGTGAGAGGAATGAAAGATTTTTCCTCTCTCTTAAAAAAATATGGTTTTTCAGGCCTCAACTGTACCAAACTCAGCAGAATTCACTGCAGAATAACCCCTTAGTGTTTGAAATATTCAAGCATCAGATAAAAAATACCCAATAGCATGGAATTAGGACACCAGGACAAAAAGGAAAGGTTGGAATAGGATGGGATCCTCCGGGGCTGGCTGCAGCCTGTCTGTGCTCTCTACTTTACTCCCTTGATTTCTCAGGCTGTTTTGAAAGGCACAAAGAAAGTTGGTAATCATCCCCTGACAGATGGTTCCCTGCTTAGTTCCTCTTTATTGAGAGGGAAGCAACTGCAACTCACCAGCTTTTTGGGTTTGTTGTTGTTTTGTGGGGGGTTTTGTGGCTTTTGTTTAATAGCTACATCATGGTGAACTTCCAACTCCAAACCTAGTCCTAGGAAGGATTGCATGGCAAATGTCTATTAATAACAAACCTTGGGCTGACTGGAAATTTCCTTTTTTTTCAACATTCTCATTGCTTTCTTCAGGATGTTTTCCCCCAATTTGGTTTCCTTTCTCAGTGACAGAGCTACCTAGAAAGTTTCCCAGTGAATGTCACATGAAATGTGTTGCTTTTATGCCTAGAATGAGATATTTCTTTCCCCCCTTTTGTTTTGTTCTGATACTTCCTTTCTTTAATTGCAGATGGACAGCTAATGAGCTGCTTGGGTTTTATCTGGATTCTAAACATACTTCATTGATTATTTTGGGGTAACTTGATTGGTTATTTTTGGGACAGACAGAGAGTTGGGGCTGTTCAGTCTGGAGGAGAGAAGGCTCCCAGGAGACCTTCTGGTGGCCTTCCAGTATCTGAAGGGGGACTACAAGAAAGCTGGGGAGGGACTGCTTAGGATGTCAGGTAGTGATAGGACTAGGGGGAATGGATGCAGACTAGAGAAGGGGAGCTTTAGATTGGATATTAGGAGGAAGTTCTTCACTGTTAGGGTGGGGAGACACTGGAACAGGTTGCTCAGAGAGGCTGTGGAAGCTCCATCCCTGGAAGATTTTAAGGCCAGGCTGGATGGGGCTGTGGGCAAGCTGATCTAGTGGGAGGTGTCCCTGGCAGGCAAAGGGGTTGGAACTAGATGTTTTTTGGGGTCCCTTCCAACTCTGACAATTCTATGAACTCTGAGGCTTGTAGCACATCCCTACAGCTATCAGTGTTCAGCTGCATCTGTGACTAGTCCTTTGGAATGGTATTTTAGAGCAGCTGATAAGCACTTACAGCCCAAAATGTCTCAAAAATAACTTTGCTACGTGGAAGTCTGAACCAAAAAATTGGAACAATTGGCTTAAAGTCAAAGAGTGGCTCTCTACAATCAATGAAGTTTGTGATAGAGTCGAGCTCATGGCTAGGGATTCATTTTCCTCTTGACCCTTTTGAGTTGCTGTAGGAATTTATTGCTCATCTCAGCTAAGAGTGAGCAGCAATTTCTCCTCCATTCCCCAATTAAAAGAGAGGTATTGCAGGGAGATGAAGAAGAAAAGATCACTATCTTGACCTTCTAAAAACACATTTAAAAGAAAGAAATACTTTAGGCTTCAAAAAGAGAGGAGGACCATCCTTGTACTCAGTCACCAGCACCAACTTAACAGAGCTTTGATTATTCATCTTTAAAGGATGCCTCTGAAGGTTGCAAGGCAAAATGTCAAAGAACTCAAACAGTCAGTTAAATCTCCAATTCTAAAAGAAGCTGAGCCAAAGTAGTTTAGATTGGGACCTGAGGTTTTGGGGTAGTCCATTATAGAGCCATAAAAATTCAGATCTACCTCAAAACATGGAGAAATCAGAGCCAGGTCCGACACCAGTTCCAGATCACTCAGCACTAGGCAAGTTCAGCTTTGGGGAAACCCTTCACTTTTCCTGAGGTTTTTACCACCACCAAATATCTACCTCAAGGTTCATCTTAAGACAGGACAGAGCCCTTTTTTTTTTTTTTTTTTTTGCTCCAGGGATCTTATGGATAAACCACATTGCTACCCCTTCTAGCCAAAAGATGTATATCTTGATTTCCTGTGAGGAGTGATCTGCTGGTAGTAGATGGAATCACTGCCATCCAAGCTTCAGTCCCTTGCAAACTGCTGTCTTCCCCATCTCTCTTTTGCAAAAAGCCCTCTTCTAGTTGATAAAAGCCAGGAGACAAATGGGCATTTCTTCTGTTGTTTGACCTCAGTTCACCTGCCTGGATTTAAGTTTCCCCAAGAGCTGCTGGAAGGCATGAGGATGATGCCATGTTTTCACATGAAGAAAGAAGATGCCATGAAGAGATGCAATAGGAGGTCCTTTAGATCAACCTTGCCAAAAGCCTGGGTTTCAAGGATTTCTTTTGTGTTTGTCTTTCTTGCAGGAAAGTTCAAGGTAACCAGGGCTGTTGACCTTCTCCAGCTCCTCATGGTGAGGAACAGGCACATCTCCAGCACTCAGCCCAGCTGACTTGACCTGCAGGCACCTTCTTCCCTCCTCCTGACTCCATGGATCCTCCTGCTGCCCTTCTCTTCCCCTCTTTGGCACTGATCTGAAACCCCCAAGGGTCACACAGTGGGCAATGAGCTTAAGACCAGGATTTGTAAAGATGATGCCTTTTTAGGCAGCTTAATAGGCCAGATGCTCAGCTGAGGATCAGGCCATCTGTCCTCTCGAGCCCTACCTGTACCAAACAGGTTATGACTAGGAGAACTGTTAAGAGTGAGGCAATCTGGGACTGCAAAACCAAAGCCCAGCTACAGCAGGGATGTACAAGGACCTTCTGATACTAAACACATGGCAGAGAAAATGGGAGATGAAGTTCATGGGTGATCTAGGCATCAGTAACAGGGAGGTGATTCTAACAGCATGCATGGTGAAGGACTCTGCAGATAGAAAGGAGCCCAAAAGTCAACAAAAACCCATCATGATCCTAACTTTAAAACCCTTTTGCACATCAGAGTGGTGTGAACTGAGCCCTCCCATAAAAGGGAGAGGTCCAGCCTCCAAAGCCAGCTGCTCCTTCAGTGCAGTGATCTGTCTCCAGCCTCACTGATAAGCAGCCTATGCCCCCTGACTTCACATAAAAGGGAATGATGCTCCCTGAACAGAGCCAGGGAAGAGGTATTGATTTGCAAATAGTTGAAAAGAATATTCAAGGGTCAGAAGCTGACCCTTTTTTCAGCTCTGACATTTTATATCAAGGGAGGAGGATCCTATTGAGATGGGAATTCATATCCCAGGCATTGTTTGGTCTCATCTCATAAAGAAGTTGAATAGCTTAATTGATTGACACCCCCAGCACTTTCCCAGCTTCCTCAGGCTCAGAAGTACACTGCTGGTTCCTGCCATAAATAATATGAACTTTCAATCAGCTGCCAGGCACAGAAAGGACCTGAAAATTCTTGGTACAATAGCTGCAATCTGGCATATTAGGCACTGCAGGTCTAAGGAGGAGAGTGGTATTCCCAGGTAGTCATCATCTTCCTGCAGCAAAAAGATTATTTTTCCTACCCCAATGACCTGAACTCTAAAGAATAAATACCAAGGGGTTCCTGCAGGGAGGAAGACTTGTTTCTGTGTGTTCAGAGGTTAGGAAACTGGTTTGAAATCCTATGAATACAGGTGGAGGAGGACATGCTGGACCACCAAGTTCAGTCCCTTGGAGGTGCCTGTGTAGCACACCCCTTCATCACTCCTGGACAAAGATCCTATAGCAATGGGCCATGAAGATGGTGAAGGGTCTAGAGGGAAAGGAAAGGAATAGCTGTGGTTACTTGGTTTATTCAGCCTAGAGAAGAGGATACTGAGAGGAGACCTCCTGGTGCTCTACAGCTTCCTGAGGAGGGGAAGCAGAGGGACAGGAGCTGATCTCTTCTCTCTGGTGACTAGTGATAGCAGCTGAGGGATCAGCATGAAGCTGTGCCAGGGGAGGGTTAGGTTGGATGTCAGGCAAAGGGTGATCCCCCAGAGGGTGGTGGAGCACTGGCACAGGCTCCCCAAGGCAGTAGTTGCAGCATCAAGGCTGCCAGAATCCCAGAAGCATTTGGCCAAGGCCCTCAGACACATGGGGTGACTGTTGGGGTTGTCCTGTTCAGAGACAGGAGTTGGACTCAATGATCCTTGTGGGTCCCTTCCAGTTCAGGACATTCTATGATTCTGTGAACTCCATCTCAGCCCAAGTGACATTATCTGCCCCTAAGCTCCCCATTTGTCCCCAGGTCTCACTCCTCTGACAGTTACAAACCTCTTCCTAATTGCCAGTCCATACTTACTTGTGGTTGAGTTTTAGTCTCCCACTTAAATAGTTCTTTTCCTCCTTAAACATCTAAATCTCCTCATGTCCAGACCTCCTCATGACCAGACCTTCTCAGCCTTGGTTTCACTGAACAAAATGAATAAACCATGCATCTTGAATCCCTTCTAAGACAATTAAATGTCAGCAATCCTAGTGACCTCTGCTGAGCTCTTGGGTGAGCTTATAGCCCCACACTTACAAAACCAGGGGTACAAAAATGAGTTTGAAAGTGCTGATAACTTCCTCTTGAAGTGCTTGTAAGCACTTCCCTTCAGTTACCCAAGCTGTAAAGTGTTAGCTTCTAACCTCCTTGTGCTTTAATTTCCTGTAAGACAGAAAGGATAACAGAGATGTTAAAGGGGAGGGATCCCCGTTTCAAGAGTGCTCTGAGATCTTCAGGTGAAAGGTTCTACTCTAGAAGCTAAGCCCCTTTTGTCTGTTGTCCTTTCCTTGTTAACTTCTCCAGGACTGCAAAAGCCTGGAGAGGTGGCTCTGAGGCAGACTCAAGCCAAGGAAAGGCTTCTCCATTGATTGCAGTGGGAGACTTTGGGGCAAGAAGTTTTGGAGAAGGTGACAAGCATTGGTGACTAAGAGCAAGAAAAACAGGGAGAGAAACTAAAAAGATTGAAAGTATTGCAAGGCCAATTGCTAAGCTCAGCAGCTTTTCTCTAGAAGCAGCAGCAAACAGTTAAATCTCTTTTTCTTGCTTTGCTTCAGAAGAAATCTCTCCAAGGAGGACCACCATCCTCATCTGCAATTAATAAATGTTTGGAGGGACACTTTCCCACTCCATATCTGAAATTAGAGATGATCCCTTAATTCCCCAGACATTTGCAAGCCTTGTCTTCTCAGAATTGAATTTACTACAGCTGATTACCCTGAGAATGCACTGACCTTCTTAGCTCCTGCTGGGGTCTTTAGTTTTTGGTTGTTTGGGGTTGGGTTTGTTGTTTTCCTCCATGGCAGATAACATGGGGACCAGAAACTGAGGACTTGGTGGTGGGGATTCTGTGACCCTAATGAGACAAAGCTTATTGTTGAGGTTAACTGTTATTCCCACCACCAAAAAACAACCCCAAACCAAACCCCAAACCAGTGCACATCTCTCCAAGCAGATGGACTTCAGACTTCACTTTGTTATATACCAGGAAGGAATGAATGCATTTGGACAGTAGCAGCAGCTCTTTAAAATCTGGAGCACATCTGGTGCCTCTCTGAAGCAAACCAGAGCTGATCCATCAGAATTATGGCTCCTCCATCTCCAGGCAAATTCATTAGCTGGTTTGAAGCCTGCTTCTCTTTCATCTGTTAAGAGAACACCAACCTGAAGGAAGATGCATTGTCATTAAATCTATTTAGCTACTGAAAGAAAAGTAAACCAGAAGTAAAAGGCAATAATTTAAGGAGCAGGCTGAAGACATGATTAATTCTTTGAAACACTGTGTGTGGAGGCACTTGGATCACACCAGGCTTCAGTCAACACTTTCTTAGCTGATGAACTAGATAGCCTAGGACTTATCTCCAGTTCTGGTTATTCCATAAACTCTTGGAAACACCTACAGGAATTACTTCAAACTCTGGGAGAGGTCAATATTTTTCCTTCAGCTATATTGAGGCCCTGTGCTGGGCAAGCTTGCTTTGGAGATACTACCCTGAGGAGAGCAATGTCTTCATAGCATCTCCTACACCCAAGGATGTCCCTACTCTCCTGTGAAGCCCCTGCTGGACCAGCAGTCCAGAAAATGTTGAATTTTAACACATTTCCTCTTGTCCAAATGGCTGGGAGAAGAGACCAATCCCACCTCACTCCAAGCTCCTTTCAGGGAGCTGGAGAGAGTGAGAAGGTCTCCCCTGAGCCTCCTCTTCTCCAGGCTAACCAACCCCAGTTCCCTCAGCCTGAGTTTATGAACAACTAAAAGCAGAATACCAAAGGTTATGCCCTGTTCTGCATCACTCTGATTTCTTCATACAATTATTCTGATTCCATAGAGTTTTTCTTGCCTCTGCTGATGGCCACAGAGGTCCCATCAACTGTGAGACAGCTTCTGAAGTTCTTGTCATGGCTTCCCTCTTTGCCATGGGTTTTCTCTGAGGTCTGCAAGAGCATAGTTCAGAAAGCAAAGGAAGGTTTTTCCCCCTCCTCCTTCACAGCTTTGAAAACAAAACTTAAATTAAAAGCTAAGTCTTTTTATAAGTGTTAGAATTAAAGCTGGGGAGAGAACCAAATGGTGTTTGGGGGCTGGGGCAACCCCACAACCTTTGAAGAACAATTGAACTTTCATCAACATTGGTGAAATCTTTCCCAAAAGTCATGGCCAAATCCTTCTGGTTGATTGATGCTAATGAAACCCAGCTAGAACATCTAACTGTTAGGAATGATCCTCACCTTCCAGAGGAGCATCAGGTGTGACAGGAGACCAAGGCTGGCATTCATTTCTTCTGTAGCAGTGATGGCTTAGGAGCAAATGGTTTTGACTTCTTATGGATCATGTCCAGATGGGTAAAGTTCAAAAGGAGGTTAGAAGAGCTGTCTGCCCCAAAATGCTAAACCACCCTCCAAAATCAGGTAAGCAAACTCCAAAGCCATTTATCTCCCCCCACCAGTGCAGGAATGTCATGGGGAAACTTGACCCTGGATGATATAGATCAAAATCTCCTGCTGGCAGGAGTAACTTCTCTGGAATTTCTACAAATCATTGGCTGTCAACTTACTACCCAAGAAGAGGTTAAGAGTAACTAAGGTGGAAATGATTATTTTTGATTCCTGCCCTAAATGGTTAAGAACACACGGTAAAAACACCAAGCTGAGTCAAGTACAAAGCAGCTGCAAGGGAAGGACTGAAGACTACAGTTGATGCCTGTGATGAATACCTTAAAATGATTGAGCTAGGTGGGAAAAAACAATCCCAAAATAACAACAAACAGTAAAACTGAATAAGAATGGAGCCAGGCTCTTCTCCATGGTGCCAAGCAATAGGACATGAGGCAACAGGCACAAACTGGGACAGAGGAAGTTCCACCTCACCATGAGGAAGAACTTTGCTGTGAGGGTGACTGACCACTGGCCCAGGCTGTGAAGTCTCCTTCCCTGGAAAGATTCCAAACCATCTGGACACAATCCTGAGTGCTGTCCTGCTAGAGCAGGGAGGTTGGACTAGATGACCTCTGTTGGTCCTCTCCAACCTGATCTATTCAGAGATCCTGGGAATTCTTAAAAACCAAATAAAAGAGTCAAGATCTTGGCAAGAGTTAAGGCTCCTCCACCTGAATTTCAGTAACCTGAGAACTTTAACAAACCTGGCCCAAACCTTTCAACAGTTAACTCACCCTATAAAAGAGAAGCCCTTTCCCTGGGCTCCTCACTGGACCACCCTTTGCCATCAGCTGAGGTCCTGCTCAGTCCCAGCACCACAGGGAGGTTTCTCCTCCTTTCAAAGCCAGCCAGATCCATGTGTGTCACATATATTGCCTGGCCAGGACCACTCCTTTTCTGGTCAAGTGCCCCTTTGGCAAGTCTCTTGGCCCTTCCCCCAGGCCATTCTCCTGTCACTACAGTCTGCACACACACAGATGGCAGCCTGAGCACCCATCATTCTGGCACTTGAGATGCACACCACCTGTTCTGAAGGTTAACAGATAGTGACAAGTCTAATCCCAGCCCCTGCTGAACTCTTGGCCTGCCAGCCAACCAATGATGCTCTTATTTTGGGTAGGTTTTTCTCCCCATCACTTGGCAAGGTGGCTGGATCCCACCTACCCTGTGCAGGAGAAGGTTGGGAGGGAGTGAGGAGAAGTGGAAGGCAGGACTGGCTTCACTGCATCACAGAGTGGCCTCAAGGCACCTGCAGTTATTGGCTCCAAGACACAGTAGGTCACCCCAACTAGAGGTGGCTCCTACCTGGACCGTTGGGTGGGAGAGGGATCACAGCACATACCTGAAAATGCAGTTGATAGTGGCCTGGACAGGGAGGTTCACACTAGTTCAGAGTCCACCTGCTCCTCCTGTGGTACTGGAGCACAGAAAGGCTGCTGTGGACTCTAAGAACCCAGAATGGCTCAGCAGAAGAGTCCACAGGAGAGAAGAAGTTATTTAAAGGATGCTTGCTCAGGCTACACACCAGCAGCTTTCTGTTTGGAAGCCAACAAACCCTACCAGGGTGGGGGGAGGGGGGCAGAAGGATGAGGCGAGGAAAGTTAGGTGCCAAGTTCTCATCAGCCTTTCCCAACAGCCACCCTGCTGCTAAATTTAAACAGAATCTGTCCCTGTCCATTCTGCATGCCATGCTCTTCCCCACCCCTCACACCAGGTGACCTCAACCTGATACACCCTCCAGGCATGCCTTTATTTATTTATTTATCTGCAGCCTGGTCACCTGGTGACCACCAGACCTCTAGAAGGTCTCATGACTCCAGGGGAAGCTGAACTGTCCAAGGGACACTCTGCCACCACTCCAGGGGAAAGGATGGGAAAATGGAAGCAAGTTCTAGTGCAACAGAGAGCTCCAAAGATGCTGAGGGGCTGGAGCATCTCCCTTGGGAGGAAAGGCTGAGGGAGATGGGCTTGGGTAGCCTGCAGGAGGAAGAGGAGGCTGAGGGTAGACCTGCTCAGTGGAGAGAAGGATCTGAAGGGAGGGTGTCAGGAGGATGGAGCCAGGCTCTTCTGCATGGTGCCAAGGAATAGGATGTGAAACAAACTGGAACAAAGGAAATCTATTTGTTTTGTCATTTATCAGGAGCAGAGCTTTTGAGAACCAATATTTACTTAGTGCCTGTAACTACCACTGCCAGTTAGAACATTCTCTGACATATTGCTGATAGGACACCAGAAAAGCCCCAAACAGGAACAACATCATTAACACAACAAAAAAAGAAACCCTAGGGGCTGTCCTCAGCAGAAGGAAGGGAGACAAAACACACCTAGATTCCATACTGGGATCCAGAAATTTCCCCTTTGTCCAAGCCAAACTATTGTCATGATCACAGCATTTCTGAATGCAATCCAAGCTGGGTGGGTAGGAAAATGTTAGGACCTCCTATTTTTGGCTTCCAAAAAAATCTCTGAAAGGAAATTATCATTTCCAAAACTTTTCTCACTGGGAAAAGATTATTAGAAAAGGAAGAAGGAAAAAAAAAAAAAAGAAATGGGGAGGGAGGGACCTGGGCTGTGACTTGGGTTTCCCAGGGTTTAATTAATTTAAGTAATACATAAGAATCTTAAAGAATGTGTTGGTTTTGCCATAGTTAGGTATGGCATGGCCTGGCCTGGCAGCTGTGGTTAAGCTACCAGGAGTTTCTTGTGTCTGATCTTGTGATCACAGAATCATGAAGGCTGGAAAAGATCTCTGAGATCATCAAGTCCAGTTGTTAACCTAACTCTGCCAAGTCACCATTAAGCCATCTCCCTAAGGACCACACCTACACATCTTCTGAAACCCTCCAGGGATTGGTGACTCCACCACTGCCCTGAGCCAATGCCTGACAACTGTTTCTGGGAAGAAATTTTTCCTAATATCCAACCTGAACCTCCCCTGGTGTAACTTGAGGCCACTGCCTCTTGTCCTATCACTAGTCACCTGGGAGAAGAGAACAAGCCCCACCTCATTGCAAGCTCCTTTCAGGGACCTGTAGAGAGTGAGAAGGTCTCCCCTGAGCCTCCTCTTCTCCAGCCTAACCAACCCTAGTTCCCTCAGCTGCTCCTCACAACACTTGTGCTCTAGACCCTGCACCACCTTCCTTGCCCTTCTCTGCACACTCTCCAGCACCTCAATGTTTTCTCTTCCAGTGAGGAGCCCAAAACTGAACCCCTTATCCATGGAGTGGCCTCCCCAGTTCCAAGCAGCCATGGTGGACTTTGGTTTTCTTTCTCTAACCCCACATAGACTCTAGGTTCTCTCTAAACAAAGGCAAAGCTGTGAGCAGCCAGTGCCACTGAGCACAGCACCCATCATGTGCCCAACACCTCCCAAATATTCACCTGGCCTAATCCTTTCCCCATGGATGACTCCAGCCAGGACTCATCAGGTTTAGCTGGTTACATGTTAAAACAGAGAGGAAAAAAAAAAAAACCAGGAAATTTCCTTTTCCATTTGTTTTCTTCAGAGTCTACCTAGGCTCAGAAAGAAGAATGGAGGACACTGGCTGGGGAGAGGGGGGGTTGATAACCACCTCCTCCTACATGGTATTTAAGCTTCAGCCATCAGAAGGTGACATGCTCTGGCCCTACACAAGCAAGTGTGCAGAGTAATCTCTCTGATAGCTGCACCAAAGCTTTGCTGCATTTCTGCTCAGCAGGTTAATGCTGAACCACTCTTGGTGAACACCTTCAGATGAGCTCCAGCACCTACAGAAGGCACCTGACTGAAGTCTTCACTCCAGAATCATCTGGAAGAAAAGCTCAGGTTTCTGATTCAGTATCTGATATTGCCCCAGAGGATGAATGATTGCTGTCATGCAGACCTGGAGACAGCTCTGCTTGGGATAACTTCTCAACAGGGTAGCATGGAGAAGCAGATGCCTTAGTCTTTCAGTCCCTGTGGATGGAAATATGGAGGATTTCTGGGCTGCTCCTCAAATCCAAACACCAGCTCAGCATCTCATATGCTTGGGGCACCAGACTAAACCCACCTGCCTCACTTCTTTGGAGCAGAAACCAGAGGACAAGAGGGACAACCTCCTTGGGCCTTCAGGAGAGCATCCTAGCCAAGCTAAAAGCAGAGACTAGCCTCCTGGCAGGAGGCTAAGAGCACTCCCACCTTGTTGAGGCATCCCTGTCACCAGGAAAGCTGTAGCCATCTCTGGTGAGCACTCAGCAGACAAGCTGACCCCAGCAGGAGAGGTAGTGGAGGGAGAGCATCCCCTTCAGAATCAGAGTGTCATTCTGGTTGGAAAAGAAGTCTGGAGGCTAAAAGTAGTGAGGGAACTCAGTAGCCCTAAGGTGTCAGACCTTTGTTCCCTTCCAGTCTCTTGCATGAGAAGCCCTGGGTGATCCTGTGGTGAGACAGCCTCATCTCTAGGTGTCCTGTTGGCTCCATGGCATCCACAACTCCACCAAACCTAAAGGGTTCCTGGATCCTTTTTACTTGCCATGGTTTCAGTGTCCATCTGCCTTCACTTTGAAGGCTGTAGCAGACACCAGCCTCCTCCAAGGTGGTTTGCTTTCTGCCTCTCCAGCCAGTGGCAGGACGTGCAGTGAACCTTGCCTTGCCAAGTGTAGAGTCATTTCCTCCTCCTGAATCTGTCTGGAGCAGAGGTTGTACTTGAGGTTCATCTGCAGCCCTCAGCACACTTCTCATAAACAGGAAGGAGCCCTGGGGAGAACAAGAAGACAGAAATCAGTCCTGCTCTGAGCTTTGTGTTGCTGGGTTTGCTGCACAGAGAGCTGCCAGATGGAAGCAAAGCTCTTTCCTTCGAGAGCATGTGGTGGAGCTTAGAGAGGTCTGAGGTGAGCTGTAGGGCCATGGCCAAAGCCTGCTTCTGCTTTTTGGGCAGAGAAGAATCTTCTGAAATTCAACAAAGGCAAGTGCAATACAGGTTAGGAGTTGACCTGCTGGAAAACAGCTCTGCAGAGAAGGACCTGGGGGGTCCTGGTGGGCAACAAGCTGCCCATGAGCCAGGCAATGGTCTCCTGGGCTGTATTAAAAATAACGTGGCCAGCAGGTGGAGGGAGGTGATGCTGCTTCTCTGCTCAACCCTGGGGATGTGCCACCTGGAGAACTGGGTTCAGTTCTGGGCTCTTCAGATCAAGAGAGACATGGAGCTACTAGAGTGAGGCCAACAGAGCTCCAAAGGTGCTGAGGGGCTGGAGCATTTCCCTTGGGAGGAAAGGCTGAGGGAGCTGGGCTTAGGTAGCCTGCAGAAGGAAGAGGAGGCTGAGAGGAGACCTGCTCAGTGGAGAGAAGGATCTGAAGGCTCCTACAGGAGGGTGTCAGGAGGATGGAGCCAGGCTCTTCTCCATGGTGCCAAGCAATAGGATGTGAGGCAACAGACACAAATTGGGACAGAGGAAATGCCACCTAACCATGAGGAAGAACTTCTTTGCTGTGAGGGTGCCAGAGCACTGGAGCAGGTTGCCCAGAGAGGTTGTGGAGTTTCCTTCCCTGGAGAGATTCACAAAGCATCTGGACCCAAACCTGAATGCTGTGCTTTAAGGGGCCCTGCTGGAGCAGGGAGTTTGAACTAGATGACCTCTGGTGATCCCTTGGAACCTAAACCATTCTATGATTCTGTGTAATTCTGTGAATTCAGTCTCATTTCTCTTTAGCTAGCATCTTTCTAGCCCCACCAGTTTTTCTGGTGTCTCTGCCTGTTGGGTCATCTTCACCAGGACATGCCAGTCCCCCTGTATTTAAGACACCTTCCAAGCAACATGGGGATTTGAGTCTTTTCCAGGTGGAGGAGGAAGTCCTGTTTCTCATGTCCCAGGTGAGCTCCTGCCAGTGATCAGTACCTGATAATGCAGCTTCTGGTAGCTGTTTTCAGGTTCTCTGATGGCTCAGCTGACTTGCTGTAACTCACTCACAGAGGATCCTCACTCCCCTTTGGCAGCCAAAGCACCACTGAAGCCATCATGGGAGTCTCCTTCCAAGGCTCCTTCCTTTCACTCCTCCCCAAGATCCCAAAGAGCTCTGTTAGGCTTTGGATCCAGCACACATCTGTCAGGCATTTGGCTGTTGAAAGCCACCTCAGGAGGTTATCAAACACTGTGGGGAGTGAGGTGGTTCATGACACACTTGCAAAAACTGCTCAGTGCCTGGGTGAGCTGAGGAGGTGGTTGCAGAAACAACTGTGCCAGTTTCCCCTGTCAGGAGGGGTTTGGGTGCTGGCCAACTTTCCTCTCACACTCTCTGTTTGCAAAGCTTCCTGCAGTTGA
Source organism: Galbula dea (assembly GCA_013399015.1). Lineage (NCBI taxonomy): Eukaryota > Metazoa > Chordata > Aves > Piciformes > Galbulidae > Galbula > Galbula dea. The sequence continues at coordinate 90,277 of VWZX01000436.1, forward strand.
GTTTTGGTTTCTAAAACCTGGCAGGCACAACTGAAACTCTCCAAGTGGCATGGCTTGGGTTTACAGGACTCTCTAATGGTCCTTTAGAGTTCTGTAGGGTGCTGCAGTCAAAATACCACTGCCAAAAAGGTCCAGCCTGTGACTTGCATGTTGATTATAGCAGGAGAAGTCCAAATCCATCTGGATGATGCTCATGGTGCAAAGAGCTTGAGAAGATGTACATCCAGTGGCTGGAACTGGATATTAGGAGCAATTTCTTCCTTGAAAGAGTTGTTAGACATTGGTCCAGGCTGCCCAGGGCAGTGGTGGAGTCACCATCCTTGGAGGTGTCTAAAAAACCAAGGTTTGTTTGTTCCTGATATCTAGATGCTGCCACCTTGCAGGGTTCTTCCTTCCCACAGCAGGTTCTTCTCTGGCTGAAGCAGCAGCCCCTCCAGAGCAGCTGTGTGCAAGAAACCTCCTGGTCCTCTACATAGTCCTCTACCTCCTGGTCCTCTACACCCATCCCCAGGGCTGGTGATGCTCTCACCCACAGAAGAGCAGATGTTCTCCAAGGCAAAGCCCATCAGTGTCCTCCCCAAGGGCAAGTCAGTGCCAAAGGACATCAGGGTGACACGTCCCACATGAGCAGTGGCCTCCACCCTTGCCAATGGACTCCAGGTGGCCACAGCAACTGCAAGCTGTCCTGAAACTGGAGTCTTTACAACTCATTAGATAACAGCTATGGTCCATTAGTTTGGCAGCCTGACAGGTGTCCCCCACCACCACTCCGTGCCAAAAAGCCCATCTCTGCTCAAAGGAGACACTGTTAACAGTAACTCAAGAGGATGGAGCAGAAGCAAATCCCTCCACAGTTGAAGCAGTTGGGATCATCACCCAGCAGAGCAAAAGCAGCTCATGCCAGCTTGGGAAGGAAGGCAACTGCTGAGCACCATTCAGGGAGTCAGTCATGTGCCACAGAGCAGCCAAGAAGAAAATGAAGGAAGAGACAAAAGGCCAAGCTGCCTATTACCATAGAATCAAAGAACTATCAGAGTTGGAAGGGACCCCAAAGATCATCTAGCCCCAACACCCCTGCCTGGCAGGGTCACCTCCCACTAGATCAAGTTGCCCACAGCCCCATCCAGCCTGGCCTTAAAAGCTTCCAGGGATGGAGCTTCCACCACCTCTCTGGGCAACCTGTTCCAGTGTCTCCCCACCCTCACAGTGAAGAACTTCCTCCTAATATCCAATCTAAATCTCCCCTCCTCTACTTTGCATCCATTCCCCCATGTCCTATCACATCCTGACACCCTAAAAAGTCCCTCTTCACATCCTGGAAGGCCATAGTAAGATCTCCTGGGAGCCTTCTCTCCTCCAGACTGAACAACCCCAACTCTCTCAGCCTGTCCTCATAGGAGAGGTGCTCCAGTCCTCTTGGAGGACATCATCCCCCACACAGCCAGCTTCTCTTTTCTGCCTGCTTTCACTCCCACGTCCCCTGACATTATCCATCTAGGGGTTTCCCAGGCAGCCATGGTAGTGTTCTTCAGGAGGGACCTCTACAAATACAAAAGCCACCAAAAAACAACCCCAAACAACAAAAAAACCTCAAGCAGAACTCAGAGAAGAAAATATCCATCAGAAAATCCCAACCATTTCAAGTGCTCTTTGAGCACCACACACCAAGAGCAAAGAGGGAGGCTGCCTTTGCTTCTTCCAAGGATCACTTTTAAGATCAGCTTTTGTTCTCTGCTTTTTAGAGCAGCTCCCAGAGGCCAATGAACACAAATTCCATTCCCAGGAGCACACAAGAAAGGTCCAGGAGCTCTGAGCTGCACATTTCACCTTTCTCTTTTCTTTTATTCTCTCCTATAGATGTTCAGCATGGTCTTAAGATGCTGAGCTGGTGCCTTCCTTTATGTGGTGAGGCTAACAGCTTGGAAAGTGGGATTCTGTAAGGATGGACACTGGAGATGGTGTGAACCACCTACAGAAAACCAGACCTCAGCCAAGGTGGATAGGATCCTACCAAACCTGAACATACCCTCTGCTTTGTGGATGCTACTTCAGGTTTTTACAGGCAGCACAGACACTACAGAATCACAGACTCATTGTGGTTGGAGAAGCCCTCTGAGATCATTCAGTCCAAGCATCCACCCAACACTCCCATGCTCACCACTAAACCATGGCCCCAAGCACCACATCTCCATGCTTTCTGAACTCTTCCAGGGATGGTGACTCCACAACTTCCCTGGGCAGCCTGAGCCAATGTCTGTTCCCATCTCCTCACATCCTGACCTGGATACCTAGAAGGCAATGTAGTCATCTGCTCACCTCCTGGTTTAGCTGGAAACCACTTCCTCTTGTCAGCTCTCCCTGGGAAACACCAACCTACCTCTTTTGCAAGCAAGCTCCAGCTGTTGCTCACCCCAAGGATGCTGATGTTCTCTTGCACCTTCATGAAGAAATCCCAGCTTGTTGCTAGCTCAAGTCCATGCTGTGTTTGGTGCCCATTTGACACCACAACACTCCTTCAGGAAAGCTGCCTGGGGGCACAGGTGGTTGCACACAGACACGTGGTGGCATTTGCTGCTGAACCATCTGGTGGTGAGGACACTCAACCACATGTCTTTGTACCTGCAGAGCCACTCAGCCAAAGTCCTCCAAATATCAGTTGATGACTCAGGTCCTGGGGGGTAAAGGTAAACACCAACTCCCCTGCTTTTACAGACAGGTCAACTCTTGCATCATCTCAGGTACATCATTCAGAAAGTAAAAATAAAAGGTCATCTGCTGGTTTAAGGACTAGGTCCCTGTTTTGTGGGACATGACTTTGGGTGGTGTAACCATTTTCATCACATGTTGAAGTCCCCAAGAGCTCCCATCCCTACAGAGCATCACTGTGCCCCATGTGCAGGGACAGGAGGGGACTGGCTGGAACCCAACTTTGAGTAGATATGACTGGGGGCAAGCTGTGAACCAAACATTCAGCTAATGACTGCCCAAATACAACTGAAACCTATTCCTGTTGGAAAAGACCTCTGAGATCATCAAGTCCAACTGCACACCCAACACTCCCATGCTCACTAGTGAACCATGTCCCCAAGCACCACATCTATGTGGTTTTTGAAGCCCTCCAGGGCTGGTGACTCCACCAGTGCCCTGGGCAGCCTGGGCCAATGCCTGATAACCCTCTCAGGGAAGAAATTCTTCCTAACATCCAACCTGAACCTCACCTGGTGCAACTTGAGGTCATTTCCTCTTGGCCTCTCACTAGTTATCTGGGAGAAGAGACCAACCTCTATCTCACTCCAACCTTCTTTCAGGGAGTAAAAGGTGGCAACACCAAGGAGAAACCAAAGCTGGAGAAGGAACCATACTGAAGCAAGGGTCCTATTGTAAGAGAACCTTTCCTTCCAGTGAGGAATCCCAAGAAGAATCCCTCTGCAACAAGAGATGTATCTGAGATGTGTCTGCTCTGCTCCAGCAAAGGACCAGCTGCCCATCTGCAGACACAGTCCAAAGGCTGCTTGGGACAACATTGGTCTCTTAATGAACAATCAGCAATTAGTACTCGAGGGAAATGGTGCCCAGGTGGCTCTGAACCTTTGCTTTGTCCTTCCCTCTTCCAACCTAACTACCTACAACTTTTTGCCTCTGTTTTAGGTGGGGTTTGTTTGGTTTGGGGTTTTTGGTTTGGGGTTTTTTTTGGGGGGGGAGGGGTCTCTCCTTTGTTTTGGGTTTGTTGTTGGGTTTGAGTTTGGGGTTTTTTTTGTGGGCTGCTCTTTGCTTTGGTTGTTTTTCTTTAGTTTTTCCTTTGTTTTATTCTCTATATTTGTACTGTTGTATTTGATTCTCTTCCCAGCTGGTGGGGAGGGGCTGAGCACCTTCCAGTCATTACAGCAGCAGCAGAAGCTAAGTCAAAGTTGACATCTGGCTGGTGGAAGCTGTATGGCCACAAATTAAGAGAAAGGACAAACTGCTCTTGGCTTCCAAAGCTCTCCCCACCTGCCCAGTGCACCCACCACGTGGCTCCATCTGTCTGGGGCTTTGCTGAGAGCTGAAGCATTTGGCTTCTCTTTCCCTCTCTTCTCCTCCTCTAATTGGAGCTCCTTTGAAAGGTGCAGGCACCCATCAGGAACAATGCAGGAGAAATGAGGCCAATGCTGCCCTTCATTTAACTGCTTCAACTGAAAGCCATCCTGGTCTGAGGCTGAGCAGGGATCAAGGGGATAGACCTTGTCAGCCTCCAGCTGCAGGGGGAGAGGTAGAACAAATCTACCCAGGCTACAAACCAGGGCAGAAAAATCCATCTGGTTTGTATGTTGTGATACAGTTGGAGGAAGTAGAATTGCACCATGGAATGGTTTGGGTTGGATCTTTCAAGGTCATCTAGTCCAGTCCTCCTGCTGTCAGCAGGGACATCTGCAGCTAGATGAGGTTGCTCAGAGCCCCAAACAACCTGACCTGGAATGGTTCCAGGGATGGGACATCTCCCACCTCTCTGGGCAACCTGGGCCAGGCTCTCACCACCCTCAGTGTGAAAAACTTCTTCCTTCTGTCTAGTCTAAATCTCTCCCTTCTAGTTTGAAGCCACCAGCCCTTGTCCTCTCACAACAGGTCCTGCTAAAAAGTTTGTCCCCATCTTTCTTATTGTCCCCTTGAAGTACCGGAAGGTCACAAGAAGGTCTCCCTGGAGTCTTCTCCAGGCTGAACAATCCCAACTCTCTCAGCCTGTCCTCCCAGCAGAGAGGTTCCAACCCTCTGAACATTTCTGTGGCCTCCTCTGGACCTGCTCCAACAGTTCCACACCTCTCTTGTGCTGAGGACTCCAGAGATGGATGCAATACTCCAGCTGAGGTCTCCCCAGAGCAGAGGGGCAGAATCACCTTCCCAAGTTACCTGCAACCAAGATTCAAAGCATGCTTTAGCACATGGGTCCTGCTGGGAAAAGCAGGTGGAAGAACATGTCTGATGTTAAAAGCACCAAGGACCAGCTCTCCAGGCCCACACAGCAGAGAGGCAACTTAGGATGGCGACCTGGGTACCTTTGTGTCCATCTCCAGCTCTGCCTCAGGCTCTCTCATCAGTTTGAGGGTACAGTCTCAGCAATCAGATGAAGCACAGGAACTGAGGCCAGACCCCACAGTAGATAAGAACATAATGGAAACCACACACAGAGTCATGAAGGTTGGAAGAGACCTCTAAGATCATCAAGTCCAACCAGCAACCTATCACCCCCATGCCACTAAACCATGGCCCTAATGGTGGTGTAGTGTCTGAGGAGGTGTAGTCAGGAGAGAACAGCTTCTTGGAGGAAGTTTTCCTTTGCTGTCCACAGCCCAGAAGCATCCTGGCAGTGTCATTGTCAGGAAAATAAAGATATTTTTATCCCTCCAACAAGAACAGAAATGAAGGTCAGGAGGCTGAAGTGCTCCCAGCTTAAGAAGAGCAAACTGCTACCTGGAGTGTCTAAGTCAGGACATGCTATGGTCATGAGTGTCCTTCATCTAATCACTTAACCTCATTAGGGAAACTCTGGATTTCTTCACTAATCAGATCTTCCTTTTCACTTACAAAGGAAAGGGAGGGAAAATGAAGAAGAAAAGAAACCTAACTGTGATTTTAACTCCATTTTACTAAACACCATTCAACAACTTCTCCCAGACAGGGAAGACATCCTAAAGGCACAGGATTTTCCCAGGACCTTGGACTATCTCCACAGAAATCAGCTGTGATCTCAGAGGAGCTACATCCAAAAAGGCATGAAACTGAGACAGTAAAAGCCACTTGCAGGAATTCACCTCAACAGAAGCACTACTTTTCTGGTGAGAGAGTGAGAAATGGAGAATGAGTCAGGTTTCAAACACCTGACAAGGGTGTAAAAGGGTCTTTCTAGGGAAAACACCTCCCTTCCTGGAGATGACAAGAAGATTTTTCTTCATGCTCTACTGGCATCTCAGTGAGTTGCTCCCCAGCAGGGCAGAGAGAGGATTTGAAAGATGAACTATGAACAGCATCATGGTGAGATGGTTCCTCCAACCATCTCACCACCATGAACAGCATCCCAGACTCCCAGAGAGTTCATGAAATGTTTCTCTGGCTCAAATCCCTCACAGCACAGATCCCTTTCAGCCACTTTACAAGAGCAAACCCCCCTCCCTAAAAGCAGCACTGCCAGATGAGGCTGAGGAGCTGCAGATCTTCCCCTAGTAAACACCAGCTTTGGACATCCCAGTGACCATTGCACTGAGCAATGGTGGTGGGAGCAGTAACTTGCCTGATATTAATCACACACAAACTCCAAAAGCAACTGGTGTCAAAACTCATTTGGAGAACACCAATCCTAGCTAGTGGATGAAATGCAGTTGTCTAACTTGATGTAAATTTAGTTCCTCGCTGAAGGAGATCATCTCCTTCCCTACCATCTCCTCCCAACCTGGCAACAAGTTGCCAAGACTCTTTTGACTTTGAATGCTATCTTATCTCTTCAGCTTCCTGTTGACTGCAAACTCAACCTGCACTAGATCTTTGTTATCCAGGTTGCTAAGAACAATGAAAGATAAGTGACCTAGAGAAGCTCCCCCTCGGCCCCATGCAAGACCAACCTTCTGTTCCAACACAGGGTGCCAGGTGGAAGGAAACCACTCCTGGAGCAGAGCTGCTCACAGCCTAGCTCAGCCCATTTCCAAATACAGTTCAATCTCAGACCACAGAATCAGAGAATTGCCAGAGTTGGAAGGGACCCCAAAAAACACCCAGTTCCAACCCCCCTGCCTGCCAGGGATACCTCCCACTAGATCAGCTTGCCCACAGCCCCATCCAGCCTGGCCTTAAAAGCTTCCAGGGATGGAGCTTCCACAGCCTCTCTTGAGCAACCTGTTCCAGTGTCTCACCACCCTCACAGTGAAGAACTTCCTCCTAATATCCAATCTAAATCTCCCCTCCTCTACTTTGCATCCATTCCCCCTAGTCCTATCACTACCTGACATCCTAAGCAGTCCCTTCCCAGCTTTCTTATAGCCCCCTTCAGATACTGGAAGGCCACCAGAAGGTCTCCTGGGAGCCTTCTCTTCTCCAGACTGAACAACCCCAACTCTCTCAGGCTGTGCTTTTCCCTTTCTCCACACCACCTCCTGTAGCTGCCCAGCAGCCACCACAGATTTTATCCTATAACCAAATGCAACAGAGGTACCAAATGCATTAGCTTTTTGGAGATGGACTTGAGCTCTTTGGGGAGGAAAGAGGATGTAAAACCAGAGCCTGTCCCATCTGAAGGAAGTTTTAAGCAGTAATCCCTTTTACTCTTGGTTCTCAGGGGGGACTGTAGACAAAGTGCATGGATTCCTTCCAGCTGATCTCTCCATTTGCCAGGGTTGCTGCTACACAGCTGTTCAACCACTTATTTTCCTGTCACCCACTAAGAAGAGCCTAAGCTCAATAATTACTCCTTCCTACTTTCAGGAAACTTATTCTTCAGTATCTAAACCCACTCCTTACTCTTTGTTTCCACAAAAGGCCTATTTAGAGTTTTAACAGCTGCTTTACCAGCAGACTGAGCCCTGTGTTACCATAACCAAATGTATTTGGGTCTTCACTTGGGAAACTCTTTCCTACCCTCTGCACACAGCTAGGAATGTGACTGAAAACAGTGCAGCTAAAAAAGGGAATCCCAGCATGGAAGGGGTTGGAACCAACCACTCTGCTAAAGCAGGGGCAACCACAGCAGCTTGCCCAGGATCACCTCCAGCTGCCTTGGGAATCTCTCCCCAGAATGAGGCTCCACAACCTCTCTGGCCAGCCTGGGCCAGGGCTCCAACACCCTCACAACAAACAAGTTCCTCCTCCTGTTCAGGTGGAACCTCCTGGGTTCCAGTTTGTGCCCAGTGCCCCTTGGCCTGGCCCTGGCCACCACTGAGCAGAGTCTGGCCCCAGCCTCTTGCCCCCAGCCTTCAGCTCTTGCTCAGCATTGAGCAGCTCCCCTCTGGGGCTGCTCTTCTCCAGGCTAAGCAGCCCCAGGGCTCTCAGCCTTTCCTCCTCTCACAGATGCTCCAGTGCCTTCAGCATCTTCCTAGCCTCTGCTGGACTCTCTCCAGTAGTTCCTTGCCTCTCTTGCACTGGGGAGCCCAGAACTGGACAAATACTCCAGCTGTGGCCTGACTAGGGCAGAGTAAAAGGGGAGGAGAACCTCCCTTGCCCTGCTGGTCACACTCTTCTGAATGCACCCAGAGGCAAGGAACTGGAGAACCTCACCTGTGAGGCTAGAGAAATCAGCTGACAGAGATCACAGCCAATATTTCAGAGCAGGAATAAATACTATCTGCTCTTTTACTCTTGTTTTTATCACCATTTTAACAGCTTCAGCTTGTTATTTTTTTCCCCTGGCAAAGCACATCTTACCTCCTTTTATTTTATTTTTACCTCTTCTACCTTGGAGGAGGAAGAGCCAAATGGATTGCCACCTTGGCTCTCTCATTCCATGCCATTACACTTGGAGTGGTTTCAACTAGGAATATTAGCTTTTAAGTGATCCCAGTTGTACTCTTGACCTCTGCTCCAATCCTGCACTGAAGCTGATTTCATTTTACTTACCTCTATTGCTCAGTTAAGAAGAACACACAGAGAGAAGTGAAGTTCTGCAAGTAGTAACTGAAGTCCAGGAGGGAGCTGGGCTGTTCCATCACCCAGGATGACTTATCACCAACAGCACAGCTCATGTCCCACCTGGAGAGGAACTGACTTATCTTGCTGCTTCTTCAAGTAGCTCCTTCTGGAGGAAGTAGCAAGAAGAGTGATCCCTCTGTTGTGTAAGATCATTTCTAATAGCTATGGGCATGTGGATGCCACCATCTGCATGCTCTGTGCTCCACTAGAGATGCCCACAGCCAGCAGGAGCTTCTGAAGGAACTGAAATCTTTGCTCCAACAGCAACTCCTTTATTTACTCATCTAGGAAAGAGAAATATTTCTGTTGACAGTGAGCAGCTTCACTTTCTCCCACACAATATATATTAACATAGCAAGAACCCAACAAGTCTTTTCAGTGTTCCTGCACCTTACTACACACATACACCAGTATCAATATCACAGATGATTGCCACTTGTAGATGCAGTAGGAGTAATAAAAGCATGAAAAAAAGAGTTTAGAGCTTCTTACTGCCTACCCAAACTAATAGATGCTGAGGTTTTGAGCTGGTTCAGCCATTAAAAGGTCAGTTCTCTCTGGGATCAAAGGCTGACCCTGATCCCAAGGCTGGAGCCTGTGTCATATACCTCAAGGTATTTATTTCTTAATCATATTCACTGATATAAAAGAATGCTGCTATAATTTGGGTTTCTGGCCCAAGTTACAGGAGGAGTTGGCTCACTGAAGCAGACTAACATGAGGCACTGAAATGCTCTCTAAGCTTCCTCATTTGTACCCAGTTTAAAGCCCTTTGGAGATTCATTTCCTCCTTCTTCAGGAAAACCCTTATTAGAGCTGAACTCCCAGAAGCAGCAAGTGCTGCAATAGCCTGCAATGAACAACACAATGACAGTTGAGATGATTTCAGTCTATGAAATCACTGAGACATACTTTTGGGATCCAGCAGGAGTTAGTCCCCAGACTAGCCTGAGGTCACTTTCTGTTCAGATGACCACAAATCTTCCTTCCCCTCTCCACCCAAAGAACCACATTCTACACCAGCTAGCACAGACCACACATTTTCCACTGAGTAAAACTCAGGAGCAGACACAAGTGCAAAGCAAAATGTCATTTTATTTCTTTCAAGGACTAGTTTCCTTCTAGTATTGCTGAGGGGATCACCTCCTGGGGAATTGATCATTCCAAAGTCCCTGTCAAAAAAAAGTTCAAGTGCTCTTGTTGTACATTCTTTTGAACCACAGAAAACAGCATGACCAAAGTTAGGTGGGCAGCTACTTGCTTGCACTTTCAGCCCACCTAAATGAGCATTGCTTCAGGCTAGAAAACAATTCAAGTAGCAAAATAATGGGGGGAGGGGGAAATGTTAACCTTCAGGTCACTACCATATTTGGATCCAAAAGTCCTGACTGTATGAAAAGAACATTTGTACATGTTAGAAAGTTTGGGGATTGGGATTGGGTTTGGTTTGGGTTTTTTTAAGCAGACACTGTTGGAGATGGCAGTTGACTAGTTTGGACCAGCTGTCAACCAGCTCAATTTGAAAAGAGTTTCTATCTGAAAGGTTTCTTACCAATTTTGTTCTGCAATTCACTTGTCACATGAAGCTCTTGAACAAAAGCAACAGCTACCTGCAGCAGAATCACTGTAGACAGATTGAGTTGGCTAGAATGGATAGAATGCCCTCCTGAAAATTCATTGCAAAATAGAGATGCTTTGTTGTTTTTTTTTTTCTCTCCACAACTGTAAAAGCCATAAAAATGCAAAATATCTGTTAGGAAATTTATTCTTTTTTTTAATCAAAATTATTCCTTAATGTTCAAAATAACATTTTAACCTCCTACTGGTGTTGTCATCCACATAAGACTAAACAGGTAACAATGCTTCACTGTTGGTTGTTTTCTCTTCCCCCACCTGAAACATTTCTTCTAAGACAAGCCCAAGAGAGGCAAAGACAAGAGATTCAGGGACATGGATTATGCATGGCAAAAGGTCATCCTCTACCATTTGAATTTAGAACAACTCTTGAGTCTAAGCAACACAATTTGGCAGGCTCAGTTGTTTTCAATCTGCTCCAGGTCCAAATCCCCACAGTCTAGAGGGAAGATGCCTTCCTCGGTGCTCTCACAATCGCTGGTGTCCTCATCGCTTTCACAGACCGCAGCTGCTTGCTTGTAATCCCTTGGTTGGAAGCTACCTTGGCATGAGCCACGATGCCTGACTTCATCCAGCTGTTCTTTCACTGGGCTGGACCCAGGGGTGATGATGTTCATGAGATCATTTGAGTCACAGGGGGATGAGACAATTGTCTTCATTTGCGTGTCATCGTCGTCGTCATCTTCGTAGTCGAGGGAGCAAAGACTTTTGGAGTTCTTTAAAGTCTGCAATTAGGAGAGAAAAAGAAAGATTAATCATGAGTGGAGAGGAGGAGCAGAATAAATTCCTGACTGGACTGAGTATCTACTCAAAATCTGAATCATAGAATGGCCCAGGTTGGAGGGGACCCCAAAGATCATCTAGTTCCAACCCCCCTGCCATGGGCACGGATGCCAATAGCTAGACCGGCTCGCCCAGGGCCACATCCAGCCTGGCCTTAAACACTGCCAGGGATGGGGCAGCCACAACCTCTCTGGGCAACCTGTTCCAGTGCCTAACCACCCTCCTGGTAAAGAAATTCCTCTTAATCTCTAATCTGAATTTCCCCTCCTTTAGCTTATAACATCCTTTAACCCTCCTTTAGCTTATCCCATCAGAGTGGGATATGTTTAAAGGAATCCTAGAAACAATGAGGGGCATGAAGAAAAAGGAACCCTGCTATTTCCTCACCACACAGCTATTTTGCCTGGGTAGATCAACTCCCAAGTCCCTATTTTGCTGCAGAAAGATCCCAAACCCTTAGCTTCAGTTCACTAAACAAGGAACCCCAGATGCCCAGTTTGCTGGATTAGCTTTCTGGCAGAGCCATTTGGTAGCAGCAGCATTTAGGTCAAACAGCTGCACTGCAGCTTAATCAACAATGAACTCTGAGAAGTTCCCAAGCCTGCAGACAATGAGGCCATGGGTGTCACTTCAGTGCAAGGCAATTGGTACATCTGGGGAACCTCAACAGAAAAACAACCAGAGGAAAACTAAGCTTCTGCTGGCAGTGTCTTCCTCCAGAGTCACAGGATGATGAAGAGAAGTCTAGGATCAGCAAGTTCAAGTAGCAAGCTTAGTTTACTGTCTTGTGTTTGGGCATCATTTGAACAAGAGGTTAGGAATTGGAGTAAATCTGATTAAATGAAAATCTACTGAAATCTATTAAAGCATTCACCTTCATTTAGATAAAGGAAACACTCAGTAAATGTGCTACCTCTGTCCATCAGAGAAAGCCACAAAATGCCTAAGCTCCTGCTGGAATGAAAGGGTCCTTGCCTAGAATGCAGAAGCAGCATTAAAGAAAAGCAGAACTATACAGACAACACAACTTCAGACTTTTAGTAAGGGAGAAACTTCACAATTCAGTCTCAAACAAGCACACAGTGAGAGGAGGGTGAGAGAGTCAGGGTCTCCTCTCCAAGGGGGTAAGAGCCAGGAGAAGAAAAGTTGTGTTAGCTTTCCCTGTCTTCCTAGTCCAGAGACTCCAGGCTCTCATCCACACAGCAATCACTTGATTACAAGCAGATCCACAGGGAACAAGCCCAACTTTCACACCCATTTTCAGCTTCCTCCCCTGGTTTGTCATTTCTTAGGTATCTGGTATTTGTTGATCTGTGCAGATGAAACAGGAAGATTGCAACATTGCTAGTGTTCCAGATGTTCTTCCAGAGCACTGCATAACCTTTCTGCTTCACCAGTGCATGTCAGCAGCTAAGCAACGTCTTCAGGTGCTGTTCACCAAAACTCCACACTTTCAGAAGACAGCTCAACCAGTCAGCCCTTGCCTGGATACAACTGGATGAAGAGGAGAGGAGGAAACCTCACTGAGGTGATCTGACTCACCCCTTAGGGTCAATGTTTCATTTGGAACACAGGGTCATTGAGGCTGGAAAAGACCTCTAAGAACCATCAAGTCCAAGTGTTAACCTAACACTGCCAAGTCACCACTAAACCTTGGCCTTAAGCACCACAGCTAGATGGTTTTTAAACCCCTCCAGGGATGGTGACTCCACCACTGCCCTGGGCAGCCTGGGCTCCAACCTCCTTCCAGGGAGCTGGAGAGAGTGAGAAGGTCTCCCCTGAGCCTCCTCTTCTCAGAACAGACTAACCAACCCCAGAATTTCACTCCTCTATGAAAACAGTTGAAGGAACAAAACACCTTCCTGTTTTCCAACCATTTCTATAGAGCTCCCAGCTTACTCAAGCACAAACATTTGAGCTGCTTTTTCTGACTAACAGGTGTGAATTTCTCTCCTGTTTCTCTAAAAGCAAGAGACTACAGTTTGAAATAGAAAGTTTCAAGGCTATTTTAATCCTATCTCCTGGCTCTGAGAAGTGAACACCTTTCCTGTCCTGTACCTCCACAGAGGGCACCCATATTTTCCAGTTCTTTACACCTCAGAGCAGGCACTGAGAAAGAAAAGGATGAACTAAAGGAAAGCTTTCACAGTTCTGCTTTCAGCATTTCAGAAAGGAATTGCCAAGTCCCTCTCTTCCCTTCCTCCCCTTGCAAAATCTCTTTTCTTCCCATTTACTGCCAGAAATCAATCCAAGCACCCAGCTGTCCTTCCAGAAGCTCTGTGTACAGACATGGAAAAGTTGCCTGTTAGCTCTGCTCTGCTGAAACCACTTGAGTGGGAACTTCTTAGCCCCTTTCCACACAAGGAGCAAGCTCATTCAACTGGGCCTTTGTTCCCCCAACTTGGCCCAACTGGCAGCAGACTCAAAACTAGGTGGATTTATTATCTGATAGCACAATCCCTCTCCTTTCAGCCAGCACAAGGTAGAAATGGCAGTGCATTCAAGCTCTCTGAACTGCAGCTTGCCCAAGTTACCCTGGTACAGTACCACACCTTCCAAGCACAATTGTGCTCAGTGGGAAGCCTAGGAAGAACTTGCTCAATGGTTCTCCTTTGATAAAGGATGCTGGAGTAGCAAGACAAAAGAGGCCACAGTTGGGCAATGGATAGAACTCAATCAGCTCAAAGTATTCTTTTGTCTGATGGGAAAAGAAAAAGCAACTTGGGAGTTTTAAAAGAAGGGAGGCAATAAAATGGCTGAATATTAAGGGAGGGAAAAAAAACCACCACAACCCAACTTTGTACTGAAAACAATGGCAGGGAAGGAAATAAAAGAAATCTCTCTAGACCTTTGCCATACAAAGCAAACAAGAAAGGCCCAGAGTGGCTTGAAAGGAAGCTAATGTCTGTATCTTTACTAAACCTCCAGCTCAGAAGCCTGCAATACATCACTTTCCAAATATAAAAAGCAATCAAAAGGTTGGGGTTTGTTTTCTGAACACCAGAGCATTTGCTACAGTAGTCAAGGGAAAAGTGAAGTCATTTATGTGCATGAAAACCTTGTGTATAATGGGAGCAGCAGTTCTCATGCTGCTTGCCTGTGGCCCTATCCCAGACCCAAGTCCACCCAATTCCCCCTCATTTTTGAATGGGGGTGGAAGACAACAGCTGCTCTGAAGAGGTGCAGCTGCAGCAGCTGGCACAAAGCAAGGAGCAGAAGCAGCCTGAAACCACCAGAAGCCCTCAGCCCATCCTCCTGCTTCTCAGCAATAGTCATTGTGACAGGATAGGCTGCTCCCTGAAGCCAGGGGCTGAGAAGAGAGGGAATTCATCAGACTACACCAGTCACCTGGCTTGCTTTCTAGCCTGGAGGATCAGAAAGGTCTTTTCCAACCTTCATGAGTCTAAGATCATCAAGTCCAACCAGCAACCTATCACCCCCATGCCACTAAACCATGTCACCTAGTGCCATATCTAGATGTTTTTGCAACCCCTTCAGGCATGGTGACTCCACCACTGCCCTAGGCAGCCTCTTCCAATGCCTAACAACTAAAGTTTTCCTTCTATCCAACCTGAACCTCCCCAGCACAACTGAGGGCATTTCCTCCTGTACCAGTACTAGGCACCTGGGAGAAGAGACCAACTCCCACCTCAGCATCTCTGCAGCCTCCACTGAACTCTCTCCAGTAGTCCCTAGCATCTTGAACTGGACACATGACTCCAGATGTGGCCTCACCAGTGCTGAGCAGAAGAGGAAGAGAACCTCCTCTCCACCTTCTAACTGCTCTTGCCAAGGCACCCCAGGAGACCATTTCCCTCCTTGGCCATGAGAGCACATTGCTGGCTCATGGTGAACTTGTCCACCAGCACCTTTCAGGTCCTCCTCTGTGAAGCTGCCTCCCAGCAGGTGAACCCCAAACCTGTCCTGGTCCATGAGGTTATTCCTCCCCAGGTGCAGGACTCTCCACATGCCATTGCTGAACTCCAGGAGGTTCCTTTCCCCCAGCTCTCAGCCTCTCCAGCTCTCTCTAAATGGCAGCACAGCCTGATAGGGTGTAACCACTCCTCCCAGTTTGGGATCATCAGCAAACTGGCTGAAGGCACACTCCATCCCTTCAGCCAGGTGACTGATGAGGTAGCAACCAACCTTCCCCTGTTGTGCCATGTCTTTAGACACTTCACTGCCACAACCATTCCTTCCATCAGAGGGAAAATGACTGCTGCACTTCCTGTAGTCAAAGGAGGTAAATCCTATTTGCAAAGCCCAAGACCTAGGTTAAAAAAACCAACCCCCAAAATCAATCCAAACTGCCAAAAAGCAATCTGGTTCTGACTTGCAACTTGTTGAGTACTTTGGCTCTGTTCTAGCTTCAAAGGTTATGTTCAGTGTTTAGCTGGAGGTGCCCAGGAAGAGAAGTAAACTGACAGCAACTCCTTTCCCAGCAGATGCTAAACAGCATCAGGAAGCAAGAGGCTTTCAGCTGCCACTAGCCAGGCTGCTCTAGATTTAAAGGATGTAGTTTCCTGGTGTAGCCTACCATAAAAGTTGATCTATTTCTTGGCCTAGTTTTGGGTGGGGTTAGTTTTCTGTTTCTATTTTAAATTGTGCCACAGTATCCTCCTAAGTTTGGGTTATGAGCTGTTAAGAAATTGTGATTTACTTTGGATTTTATTTAGTGCTATGAGTTGAAAAAAATACTAATATTTAAGTGAAATGCTGAATTTGTCTTAATTTTACTCACACATGCAATGGTCCAGGCTGGAAAGGACCACCAGAGGTCATCTAGTCCAACCTCCCTGCTCTAGCAGAGTCAACCTAGAGCACAGCACTCAGGATGGTTTGTGAATCTCTCCAGGGATTGGAGACTCCATTCCACACCTGAAATTCAATTTCACACTCCAACTAAATAACCTCTCCACATCTTTGCCTTGGTGTGCTTTGCAAAGATCATCTCACCCACTTGAGGAGGAAACCCAGAGGCCCCCTCAGAGCTATCAGCTTCACCCCTGCAAGTGCTTAGAGTGCACATGTGCTCCATGAACTTCCAACATTAAGGCACAAACTAAGGAACTGAAGCAGATGAAAGAGAAGTTTGTCAGCCTGAAGGTGTTGTTCTACACTGAATTGAAGCACTGCTGTCATTTTGGCTTTTTAATTCATTCTTTCAATTAAATTTGGGGCAAATAGGGGCAAGTTGAGTGTAGGAAACATGCTGAGGGGTAGCAATTTCTCCAAGTCCAGAGCAATTCATCACAGAGGTTCACTTTGGGGTTTGGTTTTTAAAGGAGAAGTTGGAAGCTAAGCAAGTGAAATCAGTAGCTCATGTAACACAGTCAAGAAGGAGTCAACCCCAACCCTGCCATCAAGAGGGTGAACATTTATAGCAGTTTCTCCCTCATTCACATTGCAGCTTGAACTGTTCTGAAGCAGCTGAGAATCAACAGAGCATCAACCAAAATGGAACTCAGGGACATTTGCCTTGCTCAGTCGAATCACACAGCACAAGACTTTGGTTATGGAGAAAGAAGATGAAGCCAAGCAAGTAGATGTGCAGAGAAGGACCTGGGAGACATAGCCACCATGTTCACCATGCAAGGTGCCCTTGGGGCCCAAGAAAGCCAATGGTCTCCTGGGCTGCATTGAGAAGAGCATTGCCAGCAGGTCGAGGGAGGTTCTCCTCCTGCCCCTGACAGGGGAATTAACAGATTTGCATATCCAATCAGCTCTAAACTAAGAGAAACAAAAGTTACCTCCAAGCCCAGGAGCTCTACTAGGTGCCTACATCTCTAACTAAATGCATTCAAACAAGAAGAGAAAAAGAATTGTAGCTCTGCTTCCACCAGACTACTACTAACCAGACCCATTTGGAAGTTCACTTTACTATGTCAAACTCTCTTTTCAGGTCCCAGGGTTTGACTAATTATACACCAGAGTAACCCAGGCCAAGATTTGACCCTCCTGGCTTCAAAACATGACCATCTTGGCTTCATCTCCTGCCATTTGTGTGTCCTCTAGTTTGATAGAGAACTTGAGCCCCTTTAGCCAAGGTCTTAGCCCTTTCACCACTGTGCAAACAGGTACTTTCACCACTGAACTCCAGACACTGATTTTTGCAGAGCACATCCAGGTACCAACTTCTTTGACCTTCTACCATGTTCCTAGTCTTTGGCCTGAGGATAAAGCAAAAGGAAGTTGATAAGATGGGTCAAGTTGCTAAGAAATTGAGAGGTAAAGCCCAAATGCTGGTTCTAAGGCTGCCCTCATTAGGTACTGCTAGATGCCAGCCTCACCTCTGTTATTGGGTTATGCTGGCACTCCAACATAACTAACATTTTAAGGGGTTCTATAATTGGGCCAGAAAGTTCACTTCTGCCAAGGAAGGGGGATGGGAGAGAAAGGGGAGGGGAAAAAACCCCCCAACCTCAGCTTGGGAACACTTCCCCCTTCTGCAGACCCATTTTCCACCACTGAAATACTTGTCCTAAATAAAGCCTGAAGATCTTCTCCACCCAAGCTCACACAGGCACACACTGGTACACACAAAACAGGCAGAGTGCAAGTGCTGCTACAAGTCTTTTGCTCCACTCACTGCAGAACCCACAACTGAACAAGAAATTCTTGGAGGAGCATGAATTCCAACTGGAGGTGGACTCTGGCCACTAATTATTTCCAGAGACAAGTTCAGCTGAACACAACACATTTGTTTAGACAGAATAGAATTAGCACTGTTCCCCTTCCATCTCTGAGGTGTGTTTTGCCTTCTTCTAGCTAACCATCTGATTTTTTTGGACCATTTCTGGCACTTTCTGGTTCAGGAGGTGCTCTTGACATCAAGAGGCAAACCTAGGTTGTTATTACTGAGTCAACCTGAGCTAAAAGTTCTGTTGGATAAATACAACCTGGAGAAGTTTGTTTCTGGTTTCAAATACCAAATGTGACAACACTGCAGCAGTTGATGCACAATGTGTTCAGTGTAAAAAAACCACTTATCCCAGAAAAGTTAAGGCTGGAAGTAGGTCAGAGGTCATCTAGGCCAACCTCCCTGCTCTAGCAGGGTCACCTACAGCACAGCACTCAGCATTGTATCCAGATGGTTTGTGAACATCTCCAGGGAAGGAGACTCCACAACCTCTCTGGGCAACCTGCTCCAGGGCTCTGGCACCCTCACAGCAAAGAAGTTCTTCCTTATGGTTAGGTGGAACTTCCTCTGTTCCACTTTGTGTCACATCCTATTGCTTGGCACCATGGAGAAGAGCCTGGCTCCATCCTCCTGACACCCTCCCTTCAGATCCTTCTCTCCACTGAGCAGGCCTCCTCTCAGCCTCCTCTCCTGCAGGCTACCCAAGCCCATCTCCCTCAGCCTTTCCTCCCAAGGAAGATGCTCCAGCCCCTCAGCATCTTTGGAGCTCTGTTGACCTCACTCCAGTAGCTCCATGTCTCTCTTGATCTGAGGAGCCCAGAACTGAACCCTGTTCTCTAGGTGAGGCCTCCCCAGGGCTGAGCAAAGGAGCAGCATCACCTCCCTTCACCTGCTGCCAAGTCAGGCAGGAGACCACTGCCCTTTATTGACCACAAGAGCACATTCCTGGCTCGTGGGCAATTTATTGTCCCCCAGGATCTCCAGGTCCTTCTCTGCAGAGCTACTTCCCTTTGTCCCCCAGCTGCACTGACAAGCAACAATACATGGTTTAAGATACATCACATACTAAAGCAAATTATACATAAATTCTGTGCAGGAGTCAACACTCCAAACCCTAGAGCACTTCTCCATGGTTTTTGAGCCCCTTTCAGGGATGGTGACTCCACCACTGCCCTGGGCAGCCTCTTCCAATGCCTAACAACTCTTGCAACCTTCCTAGCATACCATCAAAGCCTTTTCAAGTTCCTACTGTAATGAAAAGTGACAGCAGGAAATTTGTCAGAGGTCTCAATTATTTCTCATTCAATTTCTGGTAATACTTAGGTTTTAGTGCAGAAGATGTCAGCAGCAGCATAGAAAGAGCTGAGTACTTTCAAGTCTATGAACAGCTCAGCTATTTGATTATCTGCAACTAACTTTAACACCAAACTATCACCTCCCTGATCACTTCTGAAGAAAATATCTGCTCCATTGCATCTAAACCAGCAGAAGAACCTTAGAAACTTCCCTTCAGTTGGTAGATACTGGGAAAAGGCATAGAAACAAGACAGGATCTCCCATGCTAATGGAACCAATTGCCATCACTAATCAAGGTAGACAAACTCAAATCAGTTCATTTTCACAGCAGACATCTGCCTTGCTTTCATCACATCTCTGTCCTAGCATACACATGCAGCAGGACCTGAACTGGGCAATGCAACCCCAATGAAAGACAGTGGCAGTTAAAGATGAGACTTTCCAAAGTGATTTCAATAAGCTTCTCTGTGGAGAGAAGCCTCAGGTGAAGCAATGTGGGTTAGGTTTTCTTGCAGATGATGCATCAAGCCAAAAAAAGACTCTCCAAAAGAAAGGGAGGTTTCACAATAGGCAATATTCAGAGGATGGAAGACCAAAGCCTAGTTTCAGAATGAAAAAGAGAATCACAGAGTCATGATTGAGGTTGGAGAAGCCCTCTGAGATCATCAAGTCCAAGCATCCACCCAACACTCCCATGGCTCACCACGAAACCATGGCCTCAAGCACCACATCTGCATGGGTTTTGAACTCTTCTAGGGATGGTGACTCCACCACCTCCCTGGATCTGGAAAAGAAGTTCCCCTTTTGATAATTAAACACTACTCAACTCTTCTGCTGCCACCACCTCTTGCAATTCAGAGCAAAGAAAAAGCAAGCCCTAATCCCCTGCCACCTGCCAAAACCCAGATGGTAAAACCTGAGTCAAATGCTCTCACCTCTCTCTAAACCCTCTGCTCCAGCTTAGGCACATTAACCATAAGCACCCTCCATGTACCACTGAGCTCCAGCTCTTAACTCAATATCATGTTGTATTCCCAACCACATCACCAATGATTTCAGCATAATCCCATTTTATGACAGGCTAAGTATTAATTAAAAAGGCAAATAGCCACAGCTGGTTGAAAGCTGCTTTGGGAGCTCCTAGATGGCCCCTTTCCTCCTGATGTTAAATGCAGCTGGTCTGGAACCCATTAGCTCTTGTAAGAGTGAATACTTCACTTGGACATACACAGGAACTTGCCAGAGAAGCAAAGCAAATGTGCAGCAGATCTTAAGCTGCCTCCTCTGAGCACATTGCTTCCAGAACAGTGCCATAGACATCCAAAGCTACTTTCAGCTATGACAAAGCAATGTGATGCTCACCAGCTCTGAGAAGCTGCAGCTATTTGCATTTGTTACAGAATTTCATTGATAAAAGGGGGAAAGAGGGGAACTCTCTATCCTTAATGATATTTCCTTTCCTTCACTCTCCTCAAGGCTTCTACTCCCTGGCTGGGGGAGCACAGGGAACCTCCAGCACAAGGAGATTCCCCTTCATTCCATGCCACTTCAGGCCTAATTTCACATTGTGACCCACTCTGCTTGCTGCTAAGCAAGCAAAACACCAGATGCTCTCTGCTCTTGCAACCTCAGCAGCTTTCCCAGTCACTAGGCCAAAAAAAAAAACCCAACCCCCAAAATCAACCTCCCAGGCATCCATTCCCAGCCAAGTACCCCCAGCCTGGACTGTCCTGTCACAGGACAGAAGTGTTGCCTTGTCTTCAGCTCACTTTTGACAGTTGCCTATCATCTCCCTGCCTTCCCCTACTCCTTTCCTTCTTCCCAAGCCTGCTGGAATTTCAGCTTTAAATGGATGCCTTCCATGGCAACAATAGAGAAAAACCAAAAGTGAGCCTTTGATTGGTCATGCATTGCAGAAAAGAAAGGAGCAGATTCACCCTGGCTGCCACCTAGCAGGAAACTCCTCATGCTCAGTTCCCCTTCCCTTGCTCTGAGATGCCTTAGCCTTGTAGCTAACTCATTCAAGCTCTCCTGCATCTCTGTTGCCATTCAAAAAGAGGATGAATTCTTCAGGTTTTCCCTCCCCTGTTCATGGAATTAAATGTTGATCCTATGAATGAAGGGGAACAGCAAGCTTGGAAAGCTGCCCAAAGGTCCTGTCACACTCAGCAGTTTGGAGTTAATTCAATATTTATTGATATCTAGCAGGATTTATTGCTGCATTATTTATAAGGGAGGGGAAAAAAACCCAGAGCCATATTTAGATCTTGGTAATAAACTATTTTTAGAGCCATCTGTTTTGCCAGCTTGTTCCCTTGCTTAGGCAAGAGCATACTTTTACCCAGCTCCTTTCTTGCCCATTTAAAAGCCTAAACCAAAGCACAAATAATATTTCTACTGCAGATTTCTTGGGCAGCAACTCTCCTAATTATGTTTGGGAAATCAACTATCCCTGCCTAAGGACAACCTGGAGCTGATGCAAAAGGATATGTTGTCTGCAGTGACAACCCTGAGCAGATTTTTGGAAGGCAAGGGGCAATGTGTTTCCCACAAGGGTACTCTGTGGAAAGAAACTGCTTATTAACTGCATGAAGCTATCTGAGAAGTGTTCACACTCCTGGCATGGGGTTTTTCTGGGCAATAGTTGCCAGATTTCCCCCTCCTTAAACAGCTATTTTGTCAGAAGTACAGGAGGAAACAAATCACAAGCAGCTGCTGCAGGCACCTTGCCTCTGGAAGATAGCGTTTGCAATCTGCAGGTACCACCCAGCCAAAACCTTCCTCAAACCACCTCCTGAAGCTTCCAGTTGGATTCTCCTGGTAGGATAGGACATAACCAGATGGACAAAAGGGGTTTCTGGTTCCTTGTGCTCCAAGGGAAGCCAAGCTCTGGGTACTTGGACACTAATTAAAGTTCTCAGAAATGCACTTGATAACAACCATGGTCACGTGGTGGGGATAGGTTGCTGGTTGGACTTGATGATCTTAGAGGTCCCTTCCAACCTGAGTGATTCTGTAATGACTTCACCTTGTCCTCCTGACTCCCAGGTTTCCTTCTTACCCAGAGTAGTAGTACAACTATTTGAAAGCCTTACTGTTGGTTGGGTCAGGTTAAGACTCTTGACTTGAAAGCAAGGCAGACAACTCCTGAAAACATGAGCTGCTGGAGTTGTTCCTCCCTGCAACACGCAGCAGCAGTGAAGGCTTCCAAGCTGCTTTACTAAGGCTAAAGCATTCCTTGGAAGAAGAAGACAAGCAGCAAAACACAAGAATAATTCCCAGCACATAACATATAGGTCTAAATTAAATTCCACAAATCTCTTCTCAGCCCTGGGGAGGCCTCACCTGGGAAACTGGGTTCAGTTCTGGGCTCCTCAGCACAAGAAACATGGAGCTCCTGAAGCATGTCCAACAGAGAGCTCCAAAGATGCTGAGGGACTGGAGCATCTCCCTTGGGAGGAAAGGCTGAGGGAGATGGGCTTGGCTAGCCTGCAGAAGAGGAGGCTGAGAGGAGACCTGCTCAGTGGAGAGAAGGATCTGAAGGGAGGGTGTCAAGAGGATGAAGCCAGGCTCTTCTGCATGGTGCCAAGCAATAGGATGTGACACAAAGTGGAACAGAGGAAGTTCCACCTAACCATAAGGAAGAACTTCTTTGCTGTGAGGGTGCCAGAGCCCTGGAGCAGGTTGCCCAGAGAGGTTGTGGAGTCTCCTTCCCTGGAGATGTTCACAAACCATCTGGATACAATGCTGAGTGCTGTGCTGTAGGTGACCCTGCTAGAGCAGGGAGGTTGGCCTAGATGACCTCTGGTGGTCCCTTCCAACCTGAACCATCCTGTGATATGCACAGACACATACAGCCACTCCAACAGAGGCCTGAGGACTTTGGATCTTGCAAACAATCAATATTATTGATTAATATAACATTCAATTGGCACTGGCATTCCCTGGCAATCATTTGAGAGTGTGAAGGAACTGGAACAGCATTACCCAACTGTCAGCCCTCTGGAGGCTTCCTTCCACTCTACCACTTTTTCTTCAGTGGAGAAAACAAGGCCCAAGAGCTTCTAAAAAGCAAGGACAAAGTGCCAGGGAGCTGGAAGGGTTACTTGGCTATGTGCAACAGAATCAGGCCATTCCCAGAGCAGAGCCAGGAGGCTGAAGCTTGCTCCTGGTGAGAAGCATCTCCATCTGCACTGTGCCCCATCTGCCAGACAAAGCTTGGTAGCTGCCATCAACTGCTGTGCTGAGTGTTCTGTTCCTCTCAAGAGGCTAAAGCTCCAAATCTGAGCTACCTGAAGACACATCTCAAAAGAAGACAGCCTCCCTCAGCTGAGAGGAGCTGAAGAAAAAGCCCTTCAAAAGGAAGGAATCAAAGGCTGCAGGACTTCCAGTGACATCTAAAGCACAGGGCCAAAAGCCAACACATCCAGGAACTGGCCCAGCAAATTGAAAGAGCTATTGCCAAGTATGTTTAAGAGGACAAAACTAAGCTTGCAGCTCACAGTTCAATCCCCTAAGGCTGTTGCATAACCTGCAAATACATTACAACATGAGAACAAATCCAGACTGGTGGTTAAACAGGAATGAAATGGGAGGATCTGGAAGGCTTCAAAATGCAGCTTGTTGCAAAGGATCCAAGTTGTGCATTGAGCAAGGATGCTCCCTTGCTTGCACTCAGGATCAGTCTGAGCTCTAAACATGCACCCAGATGGAAGGTGGAACCTGGCTTAACTCCTTTCACAAGGTTTACACTGTATTAGCTAAGCACATCTCCATAGTTAGTCTGATTATGAATTAAGAGTCTCAGAAAGCAGTTGGAAGGAGATGAAGAAGCAGGGGAAGATGGATGTGCATGAGCTGTTGAGTTTCCTCTTCAGGAAAATCACCTTGTTGAATAATTTGGCCTTATTCTAGGGAAGAACTCCTTCACACAGAGGGTAGCAGACTTCCCTGTCAGAGATCTTAGCCACTGCAAGCTCTACTCTTGAGTAATCATAATTAGTGGCATGGTGGTGTTGGGTTGGTGGTTGGACTTGATGATCTTAGAGGCCTTTTCTAACCTTATTGATTCTGTGATCACAAACCAACAACCCACAGCTGTAACACTGAAACCCTTTCTCCCAGGTAAGGAGTGACAGGACAAGAGAATATGGCTTCAAGTTGTACCAGGGGAGGTTCAGGCTGGATATTAGGAAAAACTTCTTCACCCAGAGGGTTATCAGGCATTGGCCCAGGCTGCCCAGGGGGGTGGTGGAATCTCCATCCCTGGAGGAGTTCAAAAGAAATCTGTAGATGTGGTGCTTGGGGCCACATGGGGATGTAGTTTAGTGGTGAGCATAGCAGTGTTGGGTGGATGATTGGACTTGATGAACTCAGAGGGCTTTCTAACCATGATGATTCTGTGAAAACTCAGCTTAATACAGAAAAACATCTATCTATCCTCTTGATGACTTGTACTAGGTATTGTTTCATCTCATTCTACCTTCTACTGCACCTCAGAGGTCAGGAGCTGCATTTTGTTCTCCATCACTTCATTATTACAACAGACCTAACCTTCAAGGTATCATCTGATTTGCTGCTTAATGCAAATATTTACAGATGCAATTAAATAGTTCAAGTAAACTAGACAAGTGATGCTTGATCAAAGTAGTTCCTTGAAAGTCAGAGATATACAACACAGCAGATATGTTCAGGTGGCAAAGCAACCTCCATATCTATGGTGTCATCTCCAACAGCTGGAACAGTGCAGAGAAATTATGACCATGACAACAATGAGTCACCTAGAAAAAAGCCGAAACACCTCCTGGGATCAAAACAAACATGAGTCCTAACTTCATCCCAAACACAAGGAGTATTTTTCACCCCAAACTGAGACTTTTCATCTTGGTCTCTGAAGAGAGAAGGAAATTCCCTTCCACACATAACACTGGAGTCATCACCCTTGTCATCTTGGCAACAAAACCTCACCTCATAACACTAAGTGCAGCTGCAGTCCTGCTGAAGTTAATGTTATTCTTTCACCAAGAATCCACAGCAATCATTTCAACCACTCTCAGATAGCCAAGCCTGAAGCAAGTTCTCTCCAACATAGGTCTACACCACACTGAATCCAACTCCAAAGCCTTTCTGAACACCAGACCCCCTCACAAATGAGTTTTCTGCACTAGTCCAACTGAAAATCTAGGGCTTCCTCATCACCTTTCAGCATGAACAGATCTCACAGGAAGTTTCTTGGGTGGAGACCTGAGAAAAGCTTGAATAAAAGAGTCTGAACTGGATCTGAATGACTCTAGGACTAGTTTGGTTTTCTTGCACATGCCCATTCTGAGGTTCAAAGAAACAGAGCTAAAGTAAAACTAGGCTTCCAAACAAGAAACCTCAGCCCTAGCACATCTTCAGCCCCCTCAGAGCTGAAGAGATCAGACACCCTGCTCAGCATAGCAATTAACTGCAATTCATCATATGCTCCTTCCCCTTGCTGACATCATCAAAGCAAAGTACAAGACTTTTCCATTAGCAAGATGGTCAAGGAAGCTAAACAAGCAGACTGCAGTCCAAGGGGGCCCATAACAACAGCATGACACAACTGGGCTTGGAAGAGACACTTTATCCCAAAAGGAAAAGGGTTAGCTCTTCAGAATCATGCTATGACAGTGCTTGGCATCAAAAAATACATCAAGACAGAGCCTGTATTAAAAACCTAACTAGCAACACACTTGAGTTACCTACAAATAAACTAAGCATTGAATTACTCAATTGAATTACTCCTTATCCTACAAAAGGATGTAAAAAACCCAAACCACTAAGTGCAGAGGAGAGTAATTGTTCCTTAAATATTCTCAACATCCATCCAGGGGTCATTAAGCTCAGATAATTGTGTAAGAACAAGAGCTCTTCCAGTTTTACACACTTCACAGCACTGGCATGTTTCCCTCAAGTGTAGCACACCAACCTGCTCTCAACTCTTCTGTTGTTTACCTCAATGACCAGCTAAACATCAGGCAGCAGCTTTGCCACTGCAGCCATATGGAACAGGCTTGTCCAAGGCAGTGGTGGAGTCACCATCCCTAGAGGGGGTCAAAAACCATGGAGATGTAGCACTTGGTGACATAGTTTAGTGCCAGTTTCAGTTAAACCCCATCTTAGCTGGTGCTCACTTGCTAATCTAAGAAATACAACCCAAGAGAGATCAACTTCTGCTTTATTCACTTGCCTCTGGCTCTAAGTTGGAGCCTAGGAACCTGCCTACTCTCAAGTACAGACTTGAGCTTGGCTATACCTCTATTTTTTGGAGATCTTGACCTTTCTACAGTATTTCAGCCTAACAAAGAAGGTTGCAGAAGAGAAACTAGTAGGGTGGGGTATGTTACACAAGAACAAACTTAGCAAACACCTCAGAAGATATTTAAATAGATCACAAAAGAACATTTTGAACACAAGTTGGGCAGTCAAGGGTGAAAGCAGCCAAGTCCCAAACAAATCTGAGTATATTCTGAAGATCCTGTGCCTTAAATAAGTAAACCAACAAGGAACCAGTATTTAAACAGCTTTTGGGACCTCCTAGGAGTGCTACCCAAGATTTCTTAGTAGGAAAAGGGTGAATGGAAACAGTTTTGAACAGAACTTGTCCCAAATTCTCTCCAACTGTATGGAGCACAGCAAGAGGAGAAAACTAAAATGAACTAACTAGGAACTAGTGCATTTAGTTCATCAATGAGCTTCCTGAAGGAAATGCAATGCAGATTAAACCACTTTGAAATGAACTGGAGAGACTCAAGCCCTTTAGGTTACTTGATAGGGAAAAATATCACAGAATAGACTCATTCTGGTTGGAAAAGCCCTCTGAGATCATAAAGTTCAACCATTGACCCAACACTACCATGGTCATCAATAAACCATGGCCCCAAGCACCACATCTTCAGGGGGTTTTTTTAAGTCCTCCAGGGATGGTGACTCCAGCACCTCCCTGGGCCAATGCTGATAACCCTCTGGGTGAAGAAATGGTTCCTAATATCCAACCTGAACCTCTTCTGGTGCAATTTCCACTGTGTACCCAAAGCCTTTTCAGCTGAAGGAAAAAAACTAAACCAAAGTAGGTCTGAATTGAAATATGACTATTCTGGGATTGAGGTGTAGAAGTTGAAGGTGCTCCACTGCTGAGGGACTTAACAGCATTGGTAGTTGGCTAACAGTTCCCCTGAGGTTTGTTCTTACAGATGAGAGGTTATTACAGATGTGACTGTTTGCTAAGAACTCATTTCAACATCTGCCATTCCTCTCCACTTCCTTCTCTGTAATCCTCCAGCTTCCAAGCATCAACTTCAAGGATCAAGTTATTTCTGTTGTAAAACTACCAACAAACATTACAAACTAGTAGCATGCCAAAACTGGACTTGACCCTTTGCCTGAGTGGACACAGATCACAAGGCACAACATGAAGCCTGTTAGCTAATAAGGGAAGGACTTGACAACCACAGAAGAGAAAAATAAGCTACCAAGTATGCCAGCAGCTAAACCAGCCAAGCAATACTGGTTGCAAGATTTCCTGTAAGATATCAAAGGGGAAAAAAAAAAAAAAAGAGGTCTTTTTGTTGTTAAATAAACAGAGGAGAAAGTCAGAGTGTCCCAAACCTGTCACTCATTATGCTCTGTTGGAGCACAAGTTTGAATCTCTCTCCTTATTTAGGTCACAGTTCTTGCTGCTCCCCCAAGTTACTGTGGTGGTAAAACATTTCCCACTGCCTCTGTTAGGCACAGGAGCAAGGGGATGGATTTTTGCTTTCTATGATTTGTAACTGCTTCAGGAGAAGAAGTCTGAGTGAAGTGACTTCACTTAACTGCCAAGGTAGAAGATCCAGCATGTAGACTCATACCTGAAGAGGAAACACTAGGTACTGCACTTAAGAAGAGATTAGAAAGCAAAGGAGAACTCAAGAACATCAGTTCTACAAACAGTGTTGCCCAGGGCAATAATAACTGGAAGAGACAAGTATTGAGAGCTATTCCTAGACCTAAAACATCAACTACAAAAGCTGCAGAGGAGAGATTCCTTCCTTCCCCTCAGCCACCCCCTCCTCAAGTACAAACATATGCTCTTCCAGATTGTCAGACTCTTGACAGAGGTACAGAAAACTAAAGATATCCACAAATTCTGTTTGGGATCATCATCTGGTGGCTGACTGTGCCATAGATCCTACTTGGGAAACTTGTAGCAGGGGTTTCTAGAGGTCTTCACCAAGACAGAAAAAGCCAGACCCATGCCAAGTGGATTCCAGTCTATATGGGAACAGAGATTCAGAACCAGAGTCACTCTGGAAATTGGGTCACTAAAAACTACCAGGCCAAGGCACAACAAGTGCTGCTTTAATAAATGATGATCAGATATCAGAGAATCATAGTAGCATTCAGGTTGGAAAAGGCCTCTAAGACCATCAAGTTCAACTGTGGACCCAACTATGGCAAATAAAGCATGTCACCAAGTGCCATGTCTACATGGCTTTTGAACCCCTCACTGCCCTGGGCAGCCTGGGCCAATGCCTAACCACTCTGGCAGGGGAGAAATCTCTCCAACCTGAACCTCTCCTGGCACAACTTGAGGCCACTTCCTCTTGGCCTATCAATTCTTATTTGGGAGAAGAAACCAAGCCCACCCTAACCTCCTTCCAGGGAGTTACAGAGAGTGAGAAGGTCTCCCCTGAGCCTCCTCTTCTCCAGACTAACCAACCCCAGCTACTCCTCACAACACTTGTGCTCTAGAGCCTTCCCCACCTTCCTTGCCCTTCTCTGGACACACTCCAGCACCTCAGTGTCCTTCTTGGAGTGAGGGGCCCTAAAACTGAACCCAGGATTTGAGGTGTGGCCTGACTAGTGCCAAGTACAGGAGGCTAATCCCTGCCCTAGTCCTGCTGCCACACTAGTGCTGAGAGACAAGCCACAAGGATGCTCTTGGCCTTCTTGGCCATCTGGACACACTGCTAGCTCATGGTCAGTTGCTGTCAACCAACACCAGACCCTTTCCTGTTGGGCAGCTGAACCCAGTCTTGTCTCCAGCACTGCTTTGGTCACAGGCCCTTATGTCTCATCATAAGAAAAATCACTCCCACTTCCAACTTTTACTCCTTTTCTCCTTCCTCCAAATGAAAGCAGCAAACAATAGCCTATAAACCCCTTCTAAAACACAAGCACATGCAGGAAGACAGAGCCAATAATGGGAAAGAAGCTGGCAACACTTTGGATAGGGAAAAAAAAAAGTCTTTTAGTCCATGTGGAATTAGTCAGGAGACCTCCTGGTGACTTGCCAGGGGCCAGTGAGCACAGACATTGTAAAGATCTTTAACTGCCATCTGACAGGAATGGTGATTCCCAGTAACACAGTTCCATGCTTTAGGTTTGCACCATGGAAGATTCAGCCAAGAACAAGAAGTCTTTAACATGTCTCCAGAAAGGTTTGGTTTATCAAGGTCTAGTGTTGGAGTTTTTTTCAAGGTGATAGAATCCCAGGTTGGAATGGATCACAAGAGGTCATCTAGACCAACATCCCTGTTCTAAAAGGGTCACCTATAGCACAGCACTCATGGTTGGGTCCAGATGGTCCTGGGACATCTCTCCAGACAAGGAGACTCCACAACCTCTCTGGGCAACCTGCTCCAGGGCTCTGGCACCCTCACAGCAAGGAAGCTCTCCCTCATCTTTAGGTGGAACTTCCTCTGTTCCACTTTGTGTCCATTGCCTCACATCCTATTGCTTGGCACCATGGAGAAGAGCCTGGCTTCATCCTCTTGACACCCTCCCTGCAGATCCTTCTCTCCACTGAGCAGGTCTCCTCTCAGCCTCCTCTTCCTTCTCCAGGCTAGCCAAGCCCAGCTCCCTCAGCCTTTCCTCCCAAGGGAGATGCTCCAGCCCCTCAGCATCTTTGGAGCTCTCTGTCGGACGTGCTTCAGGAGCTCCATGTTTCTTGTCCTGAGGAGCCCAGAACTGAATCCAGTCCTCCAGGTGAGGCTCCTGCAGGGCTGAGGAGCAGGATTACCTCCCTCCACCTGCTGCCAATGCTCTTGCCAATGCAGCCCAGGAGACCAAGTTCAAGTACCCACATTTTAATTATTTATTTTCCCCCAGAAGAACAGAGCTGAGCAGAGCAACATCCAAATTCAACAGTAACAGAGGTAAAGACTAGAACTTCTCCAAACTATGTCAAACCAGACTAACCTCTTCAGGGAACCATCTTCAAGGTAAGAAAACCAGTAATTTGGCTCTGAAAAATAACTAGGTCAAGAAAATACTCCACTGTGGTTAGAAAAAAATACAAGGGCATCTCTTAACAACCCTTCTGACCTGTACAGCTCTGCTTTGGAACATAGTTGTCTTTCAGGATGGGAAAACTTACATCTACCCTTGTCAGCAAGTTGATTGAAGTAGTAAGACTGGGAAAAACATTCCCTTTTAATATTGCTCAACCTAGGAAGCTATTTTTAACAAATTAAGGGCCTCATTAATTAGCAATGAGAGCTATAAGCAAAAGAGTTTTCCCCCCTCATAATGAAGGAATTACACAAGATGTGGATTATCCAAGCTCTGATGCACCTGAAATGAAGCCCTGGATGGACAGCAGTTCCCCCCCCTTCTCTTCTCTCCCTCCCAGGTAATTCATTTTTGTTCATGGCAGGAAGAGAGAAAAGCATCACAGAATCCTAGAC
Source organism: Galbula dea (assembly GCA_013399015.1). Classification (NCBI taxonomy): domain Eukaryota; kingdom Metazoa; phylum Chordata; class Aves; order Piciformes; family Galbulidae; genus Galbula; species Galbula dea. The sequence continues at coordinate 120,970 of VWZX01000436.1, forward strand.
TGGTTTGGGTTGGAAAGGACCTTCAAGATCATCTAGCTCCAAGCCACTGCCACAAGCAGGGACACCTTCCCCTAGACACATTTCAGACTTACATCATCTCCACCAAGGTGGGAAACTGCAGGTTCATCCTCAGCTATCTCTACTGACACAACAATACAAGTCTCAAACAAGATCAGAAAGATGAAGAGCAAGTTCAAATTCAAGGCAAGGATTGGGAGAACACCTGCTGGTCATGCCTGAGGGATCTATTCTTCATATCAACACTTGCTCCTGTTAAGTCTGAGACTACACAAGAGCTTTAGGGTACCCCTGAAGCTCAGAAGAAGCTTTCCTGCTCTAAAACACTCAGGAGCTTTGGTGTCAAAACATCATCAGTAACAGAAGACTGTCACAGAAGTTGACTGGTTTGTATTCCAGCCACCATTGCTGGACATGAACAACAGCAGATGCACCACACCAACATGGATTCAGGAGATCACTCATGCTCAGCAGAGTCTAAGTGCTACAAGGCAAGACTCTCCCATTTGGTGGCAAGTGGAACCTCTGAGGATTGAGCCCCAAGGCTACTCAAGCCCAATACTACTAACTGGAAGCTTCTACCTTGCTGAAGTAATTCAATGTGACACTTTTAAACTAAGCTAAATCTACATAGAATTCTCTCCCAATTAATTAGGTACCTAACTCAACTTTAAGTTTAAAATGATCCTGAATATAACAAGGATACTTCTGATCTAAATCAAGTATGAAGCTAGTGTTACAGGCACACCAATACAAGCTAAATATATCACTTGACTCCCAAACTATCACAATTATTTCTTTATATACTTTAATCTCAAAAGAAAGACTTAGAATAGACTCAGAAGAACAAATCACACCCCAACAGGTAACCCTGTCAGAGGAGTCCACATTGCTTTTGTGCCATGATATCAAAAGTTGGCATTTAAAGGCTTCAGAGATGAGAGCAAATCATAAGCTGGGTAGAAAAGAAACCTCTCAACCACCCCACTAAAAGGCAAAATACCTGGTAGATACTAAAGCTTAGCAGAAACAGGACACTTAATGATCTATTAGTCACTAACCAGCCCAGAAAGCTGTTAGTGCTTCCTCAGATGGGAAGTTCTTAAGGACTGTCATGCTCTGAAGCTTGGCAGTCAGAAGGTGACTCACTTACTGGAAGACAAAACATTATTCCCCAAATATACTGCCTGTTGCATCCAGACATTGTCATCACCATTGTATTTGAAAGAAGAAAACAAGGAAAAGGAATTCAGCTTCCCTTCCTCTGAGTCCTCCTCATAGAAAACTCAAACCACAGGGGTGGTAAAGGGAGGGGAGTGAGGAAGGGGAAAAATAAATACTCCAGTGGTTTCTACAACCCAAACCTTCTTCATTTCAAAGCAGACTAAATGACTGCACAACACTAATGGGCTACAGGATGGGCACAGGAAAGTAGAGCTGCAGAGAAGATAATGCAGGATCAGCAATGTACTGCATACTGGCTTTTACTTAAGAACATCACTAAAATACCAACATAGGAATTCAACTATTGGGGGTTTTTGGGTTTTGGTTTTTAGGGGTTGGAAGGGACCTCTGGAGATCATCTGGTCCAACCCTCCTGTCAGAGCAGGGTCACCTAGAACAGGTTGCACAGGATGGTGTCCAGGTGGGTTAGGAGTCTCTCCAGAGCAGGAGACTCCACAAACTCTCTGGGCAGCCTGGGCCAGGGCTCCACCACCCTCAAAGTAAAGAAGTGAGGCAGGGGGATTGGAATTAGATGATCTTGAAGGTCTCTTCCAACCCAAACCAGACTAGGAGTCTACAGTCTTGCACCCTTAAGTTGCCATTGTTCTACCAGGAGAGCCTTCCAGCTTACACCATCAGCTCCATGTGTTGCAAGCACCAAAGGTGCACAAAGCCTGTTCAAAAAGGAAAGTTCATGGCACAGGGCAGTGCCTCTGAATTAAACCCACAACATTTTCTCCCCCCATTTGGAACTGAGCTACACACACTTGGCTTAAGTCCACAAGTTGCACATGAAAAGCAGAGAGATGTCAGTTCAGTAGCCACACACCACAGCACCATCTGCTACCCTAAGCCTGATGAGATTCACTGTGAAATGAAGTTACAGCCTGACCTTTCCTACAGCCAAACTTTGGCAAGGCTGACAATGGTTATCACAATGCTATCATCTACTCTTAGTTCATCTGAGGAGCCTAGACTCTTCTCACTTCCACAAGAATTCATCACAGCACACTTAAAATGATACTTAAGTATCTGCACCTCCCCATCAGCAGTTAAAACTTTCACTCTTCAACCCCTTAAAGTTGGGCATGGCACAAACATTGTCTTCAGGCAATGCTGCTACACCAATTTTGCTGAAAGATTCAGCTCTTCTCTACAAGAGGAATCCTAATTTCACCTGGGAAAGCATCTAAGCTTATGAAAAGAAGTTAAAAGCTGCTGCTGTTCCATTGCTCTGTTAGTTATCAAGCTTAATACCCAGATTTCTGTTCTCTTTAAATAAAGAAAAATCAGGATTTTCAAGCACTTCAGCTCAGAAGGGCTGGGAATAACCTTGCTGATAGAAAACCAACATCAGGTTTTCACCAAGCCCAGTGTTAATAAGACCTATATAATTATAGAGAAGCCTTTTATCTGATGGTAAAAGTCACTCCTAAAATAGAAAAAATTTAGAGACTTCCCACGTTCCTTTCACACAACAGATGTGCAGTTCATTCCTTGAGGTTGAGGAGGATGAAAGAGGCATACAACTCTGCCTGGAGTGACAAAATCCAAACTCCTAACTGATTGACAGACAGGAAAGAGAAAGGCCAGTGGAAAACAGGTTTCTGAGAAGGTTGAAAAGCTGCCTTGAATCTGAAGTGAACTACTTAGCAGAAAATGACAGTATGGTTCAGGTTGGAAGGGATCACAAGAGGTCATCTAGGCCAACATCCCTTGCTCTGAAAGGGTCACCTACAGCACAGCACTCAGGTTTGGGTCCAGATGGTCCTGGGACATCTCTCCAGACAAGGAGACTCCACAACCTCTCTGGGCAACCTGCTCCAGGGCTCTGGCACCCTCACAGCAAAGAAGTTCTCCCTCATCTTTAGGTGGAACTTCCTCTGTTTCACTTTGTGTCCATTGCCTCACATCCTATTGCTTGGCACCATGGAGAAGAGCCTGGCTTCATCCTCTTGACACCCTCCCTGCAGACCCTTCTCTCCACTGAGCAGGTCTTCTCTCAGCATCCTCTTCTGCAGGCTAGCCAAGCCCAGCTCCCTCAGCCTTTCCTCCCAAGGAAGATGCTCCAGCCCCTCAGCATCTTTGGAGCTCTCTGTCGGACGTGCTTCAGGAGCTCCATGTTTCTTGTGCTGAGGAGCCCAGAACTGAACCCAGTTCTCCAGGTGAGGCCTCCCCAGGGCTGAGCAGAGGAGCAGCATCACCTCCCTCCACCTGCTGCCAATGCTCTTGCCAATGAAGCCAGGAGATCATTGGCTTTCTTGGCCACAACAGCACTGCTGGCTCCTGGGCAACTTGCACTAACTTAAACCACAAATCCATACTCTATAAAAATAGAGTAATACCTCACTTAAAAAGCAGAAGTATTGGCAGGAAGTTCCTGTTCCAACAACAGAGAAGGCAACAGATGCTAGCACTAGATGTTCTACACCAGACACAGCATGAGATGCTCCCCATCATTAAGAGGTTTAGAAGAATGCTAACAAGCACAGGTATATTTAAGCCACATTCATCCAAATATGGGAACAAATTCCTAATTCAGACCCAACACATCACACCCCACACAAACACAGGGGGTTTTATTCTGCTGCAATACAGGTTAAGTTCTGAAAACAGCAGTGCATTTTTCTTTAGCATTAAGAACTTCAACATCTTCAACATTAACAACTTCAGCATCTGTGTGCTTCACAAAGAGTAAATAAAACTTAAAGATGACTGAAAAGGTTCATCACTTCCTACAAGAGACTCATTTTGATTAACCTATTTTACTGGAGCACTTTGAAGAGCTTTAAATTATTAAGAGGTATAACTATTAGTGAAAGCAATACTCTCAATGTTTGCCTGGAAATGGAGATCTAGCTGAATTTCACCTCAAGGCTGGATGGTGCTCTGGGCAACCTGATCTAGTGGAAGGGGGTTAGAACTAGATGATCTTTGGGGTCCCTTCCAACTCTGACAGTTCTATGATTCACCTGGTACAGACTCAGCTGGTCCTCCTCAAGTCAGCTCTGCAAGAAGCTCTGAGTCCTTAACTACTATTTAATAGGATTACAGAATCTGAGTTGGAAGGGACCCACAAGGGTCATCTAGCCTAACTCCTGTCTCTGCACAGGACAGCCCCAGTCACCCCATGTGTCTGAGGGCCTTGGCTAAATTCTTCTGGAATTTTCTCAGCCTGGGTGCTGTGACTCCTGCCCTGGGAAGCCTGTTCCAGTGCTCCACTACACTCTGGGGGAACAACCTTTGCCCGATACTCAACCTGACCTCCCTTGGCACAGCTTCATGCTGATCCCTCAGCTCCTGTCACTGCTCACCAGAGGGAAGAGATCAACTCCTGCCCCTCTGCTTCCCCACCTCAGGAAGCTGTAGACCACCAGGAGGTCTCCTCTCAGTCTCCTTTACCCCAGGCTGAACAAACCAAGTGACTTCAGCCACTCCTCACACAGCTTCCCCTCTAGAACCTTCACCATCTCTGTGGCCTCCTTTGGATGCTCTCCAGTAGCTTTAGATCCTTTTCCCACTGTGGCACCCAAAGTGCAGCCAGTGCTGGAGCTGAGGCCACAGCAGCCCTGAGCAGAGCAGGACAATCCCTTCCCTCCACCAGCTGCACTGCAGTGCTGGATGCATCCCAGGAATATTTCTTACAGGGAAAACCACTGCTCATGTGCAATTCCTCTCTCACCAAAAGAATATTCCAGGCCAAAAGCACAACCATTCCTAACACTGGCACAAACCAGGTAGGAATCACTGGCTACAGAGCCCTAGAGTCTCCACACACCATGCTCAGGATCTGCTCTCCCTCCTACAACTCCTGCAGGAGTTGCTCTCAAACAGAGCCTGAAAGCATGGATATTATTTCATCACCTAGAAGGCCAGGAAGCAAAATTTAAAGTTTTATTTCCATAAAATATTATCATGACAGTAGGAAATAGATCCCAAAAAATACATGCCACTATCTGAAGTGAGTCTGAATGAGTTTTCTGGCTTAAGCAAAACTGCTTTTGCTTCCCACAAAAGGCTCTTTATCTGCTAAGGAAACCACATCCCTAGAGGCATTTAAAAGGCTAGAGTGGACCAAATACTAGAAGAATATATATATATATATAGTGGGATGTAATCATGCATCAACAGAGCATTAGACAGGATGATTTAAAACATCTTTTCTCACCCATGATTCCCACAGTTGGTTTTCACAGGTTGATAGTCAAGCATAAATAGCCACTCAAACTTCCACTCAAACTGTTGGACATTATTTTATTAATTGGAGGATATAGGAGGCATAATTACACTACCTAGTGGATGTATACTGCTCAACTTTGAAGAATTTTAGCTTACAATCTCCCTGGGCAACCAGTTCCAGTGTCTCCCCACCCTAACAGTGAAGAACTTCCTCCTAATAGCCAATCTAAACCTCCCCTTCTCTAGTTTGCATCCACTCCCCCTAGTCCTATCACTGTCTGACCTCCTAAACAGTCCCTCCCCAGCTTCCTTGTAGGCCCCCTTCAGATACTGGAAGGCCACCAGAAGGTCTCCTGGGAGCCTTCTCTTCTTCAGACTGAACAACCCCAACTCTCTGAGCCTGTCCTCATAGCAGAGGTGCTCCAGTCCTCTGATCATTCTCCTGGCCCTTCTCTGGACTCACTCCAGCACCCCCATATCCCTCTTGTAAAAGGGGCTCCAGACACAGTATTCCAAGTGTTGTCTCAGGAGAGCAGAGCAGAAGAGGAGAATCACCTCCCTCAACCTGCTGGCCACACTCCTCTTGCTGCAGCCCAGGATCCAGTTGGCCTCTGGGCTGCAAGCACACACTGGCAGCTCACATTGAGCTTCTCACCCTCTAGCTTCCAACCTCATTTTGCAATGAATAAATATAATAGCTTGACCAAACTCTAGCAGATCAAAGCTGATGTATTCCAAATCCTGCAGGCACAGCAGTAGTTTCTTTTCACTCTGCTGTAGCTTAGAAAACCCCCAAGTATTTTCCTGGACCCATGGCCATGAAGACATTTCTCCTCCAAGCCATAAAGAAACCCCCACACTCTGGAGATGCTGAATTCTTTGGCCTCCTGCATGCAGGAGCATGTTCTCCAGACAAGCAGGAGAAACCTTTGCCTTGAGGTCCACTGCTGACTACTGTTTTTCAGCTATAAATTCAGCTTATGCCTAGACTTACCACAAAGTGGATTTAAACCTCTTAACCAGACAATTCCTATACCAAGCTCCCTTGGAACAAGACCCACTGAGCTTCAGTTACTTGATGCCTTTGGAAATACAAATGATGTTATCTTTTGCTTTCTGGGTTTATGATCTTTTACAGAAATCACTACCAGGGGAAGAAAAAAAACACACCACAAAGAAAAAAGGCCCCAGAAGTGTTTTTCAAAGCAGAGGTAGGTCAGGATTAGCTTTATTTTTCCAATAGGAAGTTAAAGGCTCCCCTAGGAATAGGTATTAAATTTTCAAACAAGAACCAAAACTCTGTCCCTGGCTCAGCTGCTTCATTCATAGCTTTTCTTTCTGCTCCTTCATCTTGTACAAAAGGAAACAATTAGTACATTTGCATATTTACATTTGCCACCATTTCTCTGATCCCAATTAACCCCAGTCCCATCCTTTACTACAGATCCCTCATCTGTATTTTGTTTTCCACAAACCATGAAGGGTGCCCTGAAGAAGAAGATACCCAAGAACAGCAGACACATTACCAGGACACCCACCACCTATTTTACCAGAGAAGCAATGGTGCACATCAATACATCACTGAATTGCAAAGGTGGGAGGGGGGGGGGAAGAAACCTATATTGTGACCAGAAGATGCTCTCCTGTATCTTGCCAGAGCACCACAAGTGCTGAAGAGCTGTAGTTATATGAAGTAGCTACCCCAAATCACACAAGTGTAGTGTGCTAGGCAAAGAACAGCTCTTGCTGACTTAACTGTAGCCAGTAGCAGGAAATAAATCCTCCCCAAATAACCTGTTTGTTCCCATTTTGAGAGGAGGCTGTAAGGGACAAGCTTTACATAAGCATCTCAAGCTATTTAAAGCAACATGCTTACTATTTGGAGAACACACTCTGAATGAACTTCATGAGCCAGTACTTAACCTACATTACAGCCAGGCCAGGCTTGACTCCCAGGTTACCCTACTACCATTGTAAGGGACTCTTGACAGCACTCCTTGATCTGGAACATGCTTAAACAGCAGCTTGGGAGAAAGCCTAATGTGAGTGTTTGCTCCCAGATACCTCACCACAGCACTCATGGATCACAGAATCAGAGGGGTTTGGGTTGGAAAAGGCTTTTCAGGATCATTAGCTCCAACCCACCTGCTGTGGAAAGGGATGCCACCCACTAGCCCAGGTTGCCCAGGGCCACATCCAGCCTGGCCTTAAACACAGCCAGGGAAGGGACAGCCACAAGCACTCTGGGCAACCTGTTCCAGTGCCTCACCACCCTCTGAGGAAATAATTTCTTCCTAACATCTCCTCTGAATCTCTCCTCTCTCAGTTTAAAACCATTCCCCTTTGGGAAACTTTGGGGACAGTTTTAAACTGCTGGGGGAATTACTATCAACTAGGCCCTCTGCTTCTTCTCACACCTAAGTGATCCCAGTCCCTAAAACCACTGTGACCTGAAGCATAACATCAGAGACAATTTAAACTCAATTTCCTTCAAGGATCAAAGTTATTCAAATGTTTTACTGCTTCAAGACCTTGAACTCCAAGGAAGAAAACAAATCAAGCATTCAGGTGTTTGGAGGAGGTGATGACAAACCTAAACTGTTGTAGAGGACTGTGGAAGTCCAAGGTAAAGTGTTTAAAACCCAGATTATTCACAGAAAATAGATCTATCAGTAGTTGTTAAAGAGTCTGAACCACTGCTGCACACTTTGAAGCCCCCAAGATGCACACTGGCAGAAGCCAGGCTGGAGGAAATATCAGGTTGCACATTGATTGTTCCTGCATGCCTCAAAGCAGCTGTTCTGTCAGGCAGGGTGCCAGGCTCCACAGAGCTTGGCCTGACCTGCTCTGGCACTCAGGACCAAGAAAATCCACTAGAATAAAATCCAGATGACTGCAAGCACTTCTAAGAAGGCAGAAGCACCTTGTGCTAGCAAATCACAACTTCAGTCCTGGAGTTCCTCCCCTGTTTAGAGATTCTTCACTCTGTCTTACCTAGTCTAATGTTAAAGCCACAGCACCAAGTAGTTATAAAGTACTTCCTAGTTGGATAAAAGCAGCTATTTTGTATTAACTATTTAAACAGCCACCAAAAGACCACTTCAGAGAACATGGGAAAGAGGTCTGGGATTGTTCTTCCCCATGATACCAAGATGCCACAAGCACTTGGGGGAGAAATAGCACAAGAATGTGAAACACCAGAATGACTTCAAACTGCACTTTGTTGTTTTGATTTGAAACAGAATTAAATCTCACCCTCACAGTAAAAACCTCCTTACACACTGAAAATCATGGGCAACCTCTTGGATCTTCTTTACTTGTCACACCTCAGGAGCAACTGATGTGAATTTACAGAGCAGAACAGGTGAAAAAACTCAGCAGTTTCATCCTCTTTTCAGTAAAGAAACATTTCTATCCTCCTCCTGCAGTTCCCAGTCTCAATGCCACTTTTCTTTCTCTGTGGCAGCCTCTGGGATAAACCTTACTAGCTGCAGAAGAGCACAGAAGTCCAAAGAGGTTGCTTGGCATTTCTGGTTATCTTGTAATCCAGGGTGATCAGATGCCTGCTGCAGGCAAGGAAGATCACTCTTCACTGGTGCCAGCCTCAGCTTTGAGCAATTTGGAACAAATTAGGTTGTTTAATCTGGAGAAGAGGAGGCTCAGGGGAGACCTTCTCACTCTCTCCAACTCCCTGAAAGGAGGATGGAGCAAGGTGGGGCTTGGTCTCTTCAACAAAGACTTCAAATGCCTTCAGTACTTGCCTAGTTTTCAACCAGATGTTTTCCTTCAAGTTCAGCATGTTTAGAAGCTGCTGCATTTCCAAACTACACTTTGTGCCTTTTAGTAAATCCACAGTAGCATCTTGACAGGAAAAAAACAAAATCACCCCATCAGGCCTTGACACTGGAGAATGAACTCTGTGGCATGAACTGCTAAGCTTATTGCAAAAAACATTTCAAAATAGGTCTTAGAGGGTTAAAAAAAGTGATCCAGACTGGCTGGATAGTAGTCTTGTGTACTCTTCAATTCAGCAGCAAATCTAAATAGCCAAAAAGCTTCCCTCAGACATGAGCTAGATCAGTTTTTCCCCCTATAATACAACACTAGTATATAGATTACATTAGGATATATTCTAGGTTATTTTGGTAGATTATCATAGTATTTAGGGTGTCAGGCAGTGATAGGACTAGAGGGAATGGATGCAAACTAGAGGAGGGGAGATTTAGATTGGATATTAGGAGGAAGTTCTTCACCATGAGGGTGGTGAGACACTGGCACAGGTTGCCCAGAGAGGCTGTGGAAGCTCCATCCCTGGAAGTTTTTAAGGCCAGGCTGGATGAAGCTCTGGGCAAGCTGATCTAGTGGGAGATGTCCCTGGCAGGCAGGGGGATTGGAACTAGATGATCTTGAAGGTCCCTTCCAACTCTGGCAAGTTCTCTGATTCTATGATTATTTAGAAGGTGTCACACCTGAGCAACTGAAACAATTCAGTCAGTCTGAAATCCTTCATCTCCCTTTTAGAGCTTGAAGAATGCAAGCAGCAAGCCTAGCCCCCCCCCAAAAAGAGCAGGTTTTAAATGTGCCATTCAGTTTAATTAAAGAAACCTGCATCAGACCACACAGGCAGCTGAAAGGCCAAGCCACTAAGACTTCTGGAATAGATTAGGTAACTAATCTCAGCAGTGATTAACAGAGAGAACCAGGGAAGATCTGATTAGCTAACTAGTAAACTTGTATCTTACCCAAGCCTAGACACTGGCCTGTTTTATCTGGAGTAGAACTAGTCACCAACTTTGTCAATAAACAAAGATCACTGTTTGCCAACCAATCACCTACCCCACAGCACCACCCAAAAAGCCACAGTTTTCAAGAAGAAAATCCTTTAAGCTATTAAGTGCCTCACAAAGGTATAAAAGAAGGGCAGATGCCATCATACAGACTTGTAGCTAAGCATGGTGGATCTGAACTAGTTAACTCAGTGAATATCCCATAGTAGATAGCACAGTCCAGCATCTTACTGGTATTTTTCCCCTCCCTCCCACATTTTTATATCAAGCCTAATAATACTAAGCTTTGAAAAGTGAGCTGTGCAGATGCTTCTGTATTGCAATGTAAAGTACAGGCAAGGACTGAAGTTTCCTAGTTTAAAATCAGCACTTTTACTCTCACATGAGGAAGAACTACTCTGAATAACCAGAGTAAAACAATTCTCCATTGAGCTGGAGCACCTGCAGCTGCTCTGGTAGAACACTGTTTCTATTTCTAGCTTGCTAGTAGTAGTTTCTTTTGTTTCTTAGGGGTTTGCTTTTATAGCTTCATGGAATTAAACAGTAAAGAGGGGCTTAACCAAACTGATCTGCACCAAGATGACTTAGAGATCATTGCAAACTGTTCTCTGGGAACACTGGCATAAAGTCCTTGCCACCTTGCCTACCCCCCCAAATCTCCTTCCCCATGGCTTCCTTGCCTTCTAAAAACAAGCCATTTTTCTTTGGCCTCTGTTTCAGGCATCTCTTTGTAGCTCTTTGTACTCTCCATCAAGCAAGAATTGGAAGCATTTGAAGCATCTCTGGGAAGAGGAAAGGCTGAGAGCCCTGGGCTGCTTAGCCTGGAGGAGAGCAGGCCCAGAGGGGATCTGCTGAATGCTGAGCAAGAACTAAAGGGTGAGGGCAAGAGGCTGGGGCCAGACTCTGCTCAGTGGTGCCCAGGGACAGGACAAAGGGCAATGGGCACAAATTAGAACACAAGAAGTTCCACCTGAATATAAGGAAAGACTTGTTTGCTACAAGGGTGCCAGAGCCCTGGCCCCAGGCTGCCCACAGAGGTTGTGAATTCTCCTTCTCTGAAGAGATTCCAAAGGCACCTGGAGATGATCCTGGGCAACCTGCTGTGGGTGACCCTGCTTTAGCAGGGAGGTTGGACTGGATGATCTCCAGAGGTTCCTTCCAACCGCTGTCATTCTGTAATTTCCTGTCACTGAGCTTTGGGAGCCAAAAAAAAAGTTAAGCTGCTACAGAGCATAGCAACAGCAACTACAAGGAAGCCTGCTCTGCTGCTGAAGGTGAATCACAGAACCCTGCAAGCAGGAAGGAACCCCCAGGGATCATCCGGTCCAACTCCTAACCCCACCCAAGATACCCCCAGAATCACAGCACCCCATCATCTCCATCCCCACAAGAACACCAGCAAATCTACCAAGCACAAAAGAGGTTTCTCCTCTCTCTTGCCTCTCAGCAAGAGCTCCACCCTTCCCACTAGTAAGGAAAGGAAAATCTCACCCTGGTCATTTTCAAAAAGTCCAAGGAGGGTCTGTTCCACCTCACATCCTCCTCCCTTCTGCGCTTCAGCCGGCTTTTCTTTTCGTTCAGGACACAAGGCTGCGAGCGGCACCTCAGCAAGCCCTGCCGCCGGCTGAGCTCGGGGGTGGAGGTTGGAGTGCTGTTGGCTGAAGGCAAGAGCTTCCCCGTCTCGGTGATGTGCTCCTGGGAGAGGGAGAGGCGACGTCTCGGGTTAAAGTCACAAGGACCTCCGGAATTCCAGCGGGTACTTGAGCTTGTGCTGCCTTCACTACTGTCCACAAAGCCGCTGCTGGCAGAGGAAGGTCTAGGAACTGGGGAGGTGTTGAAGCTGGTGACGGTAAAGACGTTATTTAAAGAGAGGATGTTTTGGGGCAGGCTGATGCTTGTGCTTCTCTGTAAGGTCGCGCTGCCATGGCTGTTGCAGCGTTGCAAGGTAGCGCTGCCTCCGCTGTTACAACGTCTCTTGGAGACAGGAGTCCAAACCTTGGAGTTCCCAGGCTTCCACGGCGATCGACAACGAGCCAACTCATCCGGCTCTGAGAGGGATCTACAGTGACGTTTGGTTGGTGGTGCCAAAGGTTGACCTGAGTTTTCGTTCAGGTTTAAGTCGCTTATCCATCCTGACACCATGGAGGTGCTGGAAGGTTCCTGCTGTTGCCACTGTAGGCTGCTGTTCCTGGCAGTGCCGGTGCTGAATGGGCAGATGGGGAAAGGGTAAGCTGAATTCTTGCTTGTGTCGGTTGGGATTGGGCAACCTCCATTTAAAGCTTTCCAAGGGCTCTCTTCTGAAAATAAGAGAGAGGGACAAGTGAAAGATGCAAAGGAGAAAATGTGGCTGGTTCAAAAACCTACTTTAACCTACTATAAAGCCATGTTGCTTAGAAGGATGAGCCATCAATACCCAGCTTCAAAATTTCACACTGTCATTGGATTCATTTTAAGAGGTAGAAAAATGCCAAAAAACATGAAGGCCAAAGTATTTTAGGAGCCAAGCCAGGCATTCTAGTACAGATGTACCTTCTTAATGCTTCTTCCTGTAGAGTGAAAGATGCCAACACTCTCTTTCTTGGCAAGCAACAGGGACAGCTTCCTTACCTGCTTCCTAGTACATAGCACATACCAGAGAGAAAAGCTGTAATAGTCAATAACCTAAGGGACAAGCAAACTGGATTAACAAGTAGCCCCAGAACCCACCAGGGAATTTATACTTTAAAACAAAAATATAAGAGGAGCATAGAGTAAAAGTCTTGTGAGATGCAGCTGAGGGAACTGGGGTTGGTCAGCCTGGAGAAAAGGAGGCTCAGGGGAGACCTTCTCACTCTCTGCAGCTCCTTGAAAGGAGGTTGGAGCCAGGTGGGGGTTGGTCTCTTCTCCCAGGTGCCTAGGGATGGGCCAAGGAGAAATGGCTTCAGGTTGTGCCAGAGGAGGTTTAGGTTGGATATTAGGAAAAATGTTTCCCCTGAAAGAGTGGTTAAGCATTGGAAGAGGCTGCCCCAGGGCAGTGGTGGAGTCACCATCACAGAATCACAGAATATTAGGAGTTGGAAGGGACCTCGAAAGATCATCTAGTCCAACCCCCCTGCCACAGCAACCCTCAAGGAGTTCAAAAAACAGATGTGGTGCTTAGGGACATGGTTTAGTGGTGACTTGGCAGTCTCAGGTCAGCAGTTGGACTTTATGATCTTAAGGGTCTTTTTCAACTTTGGTATTCTGTGATTTCATGCCAATATCTCCACAGACTGCTGCCCTTCATTCTGCTGTTAGGCTTTTCTATTAAAAACACCTTACTAAAGAAAAGTTTCAGAGAGAGGCATTCACACTGTGGTGTGAAAAGCTTTACTTGCACTTAGAAACAGTGTTAAGAGTTAAATCAAACTGCAGATTCCCTCCTGTTTTGCTCAAAGTGTAGGGGGGAAAAATAAAACCAAACCCACATCTTAATTCAACACATAAACCAAGTATCCCTTAAGAACCTCCTGCAAGCTTCCCTGTGAATACAGACATAAGCCACAGTGCACAACTTCTCATCTGAAGTGGCAGTGCTGGGTTAAAAGCAGTCTGCCAGTGAAGCCTCTCACTCTTTTGTCAAGGGTTTCTTTGAGAACATTCTGCACATTTTACAGCTGTTCCTCCACATTATACAATGAAGTGTAAGAAGAACTACAGCAGACTTTGGATTTGCAAATTGGAAAGCAGCACAACTGCTGGCCAGCTAACAGTGCTTCATGCTTGGCTAGAAAATTTGCTAATTTAAACCAATTAGCCAAGTGAGTTTCACTTAGCCCAGCTTTAAAAGAAAGAATATTTAAAGGGTTTTTTTTTTCCCCCTACACTTCTTTTAAGAACCTAGCTAGAGCCTAAACATGAAGTACTTGTATATTCTTGAGGGCTGGCTGGCTAACCTCAGTTTTAGAGTAATCAACAGATAAAAAGATTTGCTGAGTAGCTTTAAAAGTTGCAAACCCAAATAGTTGTACGTGTTCCATGCCCAAAAGTATGTCATGGATTATCCTGTTTATTTGGATCTTATTTAAAGAACAACCCTATTGTCTCCAAATCATTTCACTCTGCAGACAGCTGGCCTATTCAAACAACATGTTTTATTAGAATTCCTCTGTCCTTCCTCCTCCATTCTTTCAGATGGGTACAACCACATACTGTGCTTTGCCTTAAGCATGTAAGCTCTTCAAGGCAGGGACCATCCATAATTCAATGCAAGTAAAATAGCCAACACAATGGGATCCAGAGAATGTTTGAAACTCTTAGCATCTACTGTAGGACAATTTCAGGGAGTTGGGGTTTGGGGTTTTTCCCCTCTCCCCCCCCCTTAAAGCCTCAGGAAGCTTTTTTGCTCCCAGGCTGGGAAGTTGGTTTCAAGTTTGCTGTAAATTTAACAAGTCAAAAGGTGCATGTGTTTTAAATACTGTTACCATGTAAACAATGAAGAGAAAAAGAGCATTTCCTTTTTTGGCACCTCAAATAAAGCAAGAGGCACACTTTCCAGGGAATCCCACACAGCAAACAGAAGAAATCCTCCATGCTTAAAAGACAACAGAACTTAAAAGACAACAGAACATGCCAAATTTCAAGTCCATCCCCTAAAGTAATCCAAAAACTTTACACATCAAGAACTTGCATTGATTTTTAGCTGGATACAATTTAATTCCAGTAGGCATCAGGGAAAAGGGGGAAAAAACCCCACAAATAACATTTCCATGAAGGCAAAGCACATAAGGTGTGTGAAGGTTCCTCAGCCAGCAAAAAGCTCTGACATCTCCAGAGATGTTTAGCATGAAAAACAGCATTGCTGTGCTTTTGAACACCAGAGCTGATATGGAACCAAAAACCCCAACCCCAACGTGCTACAAGGGCTTTTACTATGCAAAGCAGATCACAAGGACAAAACTAACAACCAGCTATTCCCAGTATTGTTCAAAGACCAGCTTAAACCAGCAGGCTCTGCAGCACCATGCTCCATCCCCCTCACCTTATTTACAAAAGAAAGGCTGCTTTGCTCTACCAATTACCTCAGTAAAACCCAGGGAAGGTTGCTGAAGAACTTACCGTTGATTTCGAAAGGGAACAAGCTGCCACTTTTGTTCAGCTTCTCAGATGAGTACTGAAATTAATCAAAGAAAAAAAGAAAGAAAGGAAAAAAAAAAGAAGTTTTAACTGTGTGAAAGAGCACACACCCCAAGGAAACTGCATGCAGTTTTCTGCTTCCCTCTGTGTGGACTTCAAAATGCCTTTTTTGTTTTTAAGGGATAGGGTTTTGCTGGGTAGCAGGAAGAAATTCCTCAACAGCTGATTTGTCTAAACAAACCCCTCTGGCAGCTAAGAGTTTGGAATCTTTGGGGCTATATTGCTAAGCATCAAACTGTTTGGAGAGTTGGGAAGAAAGTGCAAAATGTAGAGGGAATTGTCCTTTCAGTGGAGAGGAAGTTAAAGCCTGACCATTGGGTTTCCATTGTCCATCTTATGGGGGAAACACAAAACACTTCACCCTAAGCAAAAAGACAAAAATTTAGCTCAATTAAACATCCAAACTTCTTCAGGGTCTCCAGAATGAACATTGCCTAAGTCAGGCTTTACTAGCATTTGACATTTGCTTTAGATTCAGGGTAGCAAAATGCTTTCTTTCTTTAATACAAAAGCCAATTAAAAATATATATCATTTCCATCCCAAACTAACCTTTTGCAGACTGCCAGCTGTTAAAAGCACAGTTTACTGGGGATGGTTCCCAACTCAATGGAAAAGCCATGCTTAAAACCAAGGTTTGTGTGCTAAAGGGGCTGCAGCATTCATGATTTCAGCTTTGCCAGCAGCAGCTGCAGAGTCAGACAAGTTTGTATCCAGAATGTTTTCTGGTTTAACTCATTTTATCTAGAAAATATTACTACAAAGGCTTTCTTCAGTAGTCAGACAAAGAACAGAGCTTGCTATGCAGCCTCCTCAAGAGGAGGTTCTAAATGAAAGGCTTCAGGCTCCATCAGAGCCCAAGGGCCATTATGTCTTCTCCCATCTCTTTACCACCTCAGGATGGAGAGGAAGATTGCTTTAAAAGAGAGCACCACACTTTCTGTGAAGGTTGCTCTTTGTGCAGAGCCAAAGAAGATAGCATTGTCCCCACACTTCCTTTAAACAAACATCCTCGGGCTACAAAGCATTTCTTTCTTGCTGTAGAGCAAGAGAGAAAGTGCCAGTGACAGCTTCATATCCTTGAGCTCCATGCAGAAGGCAAAAGTGCTAAGCCATGGCAATATTCCCCTGGTGTTATTGTTTCAGAGGTAGGGAACAATGGAACTGATGACAAGCAGATTTTTTTAATCTTATTTTTAATCAACAAGTCATTTGATTTCTGCTTTACATTGGCATCTCTAGATACATTCATCACTGCCTTTTAAAGGAGGACTAAGTTGGAATTCTCCTTCAGATTTACACTTCATTAGCCTTACTCAAACCAGCTGCAGCCTGCAACCTGACAGCAGGAGCAGCACTTCTATTAGTTTGCTTTTTAGAACTGCAGTTGCCAGTTCTTTAGGCATACACACTTTAAAAGCTAGGATCAATCATTTACTCTAAATGGCTACAAAGGTATCATTTGGAACACAACAGCAGGTGAAGATAACAGTAACACTTCTATTTCAGCTGGCCCTGAAGGAGAAACTAATAAAGTTTATAAACTTCAAGAGTTTTGTAGCAAATTCCTTCCTCTCCACTTTTCTCCAAGTTCTCAACCATCAGAGAGGAGCTAAGGAAAAATATGATTTGGGAACAGGATTCCATGGTAAAAAGTCTTAAAAGTAATGACTGAATCATAATCTAATAATTAGGGATGGTTAAAAGACTATCACAAAGCCTAAGATCTTGGATGCTTTGAAGGAACAAAACCTCAAGGACAATCCCATGTGGCAGTGATGAGATTGATACCTAGGTTTTTACAAAGGGGTTTCAGCCAAATGCACCTTCACCAATACCTGAGTTAATTACCTGCACTCTAGCCACCTTAAAAAGCCTTGGCCATCAGCCAGAGACTAAACTACATCTCTGAAGGCATTTTTTTCCTCAAGGGTAGCATGAGAAAAGTGGGATCAGATACACCCAGGCTACCTGGACTCCATTGTTCTCTAATGCAGAGAGCAGCCCTTTACTTAGGGCTACTGCTGATCAGCTTCTGATGAAGCCAGTGCTCAGTTCTCTGACAAAGCAACACATGACAACTTGTTCTCTTAAGTGATTGTTAACTTTAACAGATTCTGTTAAAGTCCAGTGGAAAAAAAGTGAAAATTCTTTGGAGATTCAGACCAAAAAACCCTCACTAAGAATGTCACATGTGACACAATCATAGAATCTCCTGAGTTGGAAGAGACCTACCAGGGTCAGAGTCCAACATCATACACAGGAAAAAAAGGGACACTTAATTGTAGTATTTCCTAGAATCATAAATTGGCAGAGTTGGAAAGGACCCCAAAGATCATCTAGTTCCAACCCCCCTGCCTGACAGGGACACCTCCCACTAAAAGTAAAAAGTAAAAGCTCAAGGGATGACTGAGAGGAGAAATAATCTCCTTTATGATACTTGGCTTTCTATAACTGAACATAAACACACTTGGCAACACTATCTACGAGAGTATCTTAATGACATCTGGAAGTCCAAACTTGAACAGACTCTACAGCAGGCTATAAACTGTTTACAGGAGGGAGGATCTTTTTATCTATCCAGCACATGGTAGAAGCCTCCTCTAGATATTACTGTAACAGGGCACTGAACCAGTTTAGCAGCTCTCCTGGATTGTCTATGTTCTTACCCTCCCCCATCCTTTCCCTCTGTGCCAGGATCTACCTGAAGCTTCCTGGATGAAGAAGGTTTGGGTTTGGTTTTTTAATACAATCACAGAATCAATAAGGTTGGAAAAGACCTCTAGGACCATCAAGTCCAACCATCAACCTATCACCACCATGTTCCTATGATTAAACTTGAGTAGAGACTGCAATTGCTAAGAACCTTGACAGGAAAGTGTGCTCCCCTCTGTGTTTACTGAGTCTTACCAGCTGCTCTTTCATGAAAGTATACACTTAGAGACACCTAGTCTTGAACTGATCAAGGGGAATAGGCACACAAGGGAGACTGACAATCAATTGCCATTTATAGCACTAACTGAAGTGTTCTCTGCTAGGGAAAACCCAACTCTGCCAAATCATTCTGGCTCTTCTTCTACACAGACCCCAATCTACTCCATTAAGAAGTTCACTGCCTGTGCTGTCTTCCTCATTAGTCTCAGAGTGACTCCTTGATAGTCATCATTTTAAAGTGAGTTGCTCTCATTTCAAGGCATTTTCTCTGGCTTCCAAGGATCTTGGAATTCCTCCAGTTTAACAGCATTCTTCCCAAACCACAGGAAAGCCAATGTTTATTACTCAAGTACTAATTTAGCCACCAGTACACAAATGTGACTTTCAGGGTGTCAACAGGCCATGCCAGACCTCTATCTCTACCAAACATCCTCCAACTAGGACTAGATAGGAAGCATAGATAGATTTGAGCTTTCTCAGAGTGGGAGGTGATTTAAGTCACATCTCAGACTCAGCCCTCAAGTCTTTCAGCTTAGTGATTCTCCATCCAAGGAAGTCAGCCCAATCCTAAGTCTTCCAACACAAGCCAGCTTCATAAAAACTAAAACCAATGCAAACCCACATGCACAGAAGGGGTTTACAGTAAAAGTTTCTTTCCTTCCACAGAAGCTTGCCTGCAGATGCTCACATTTCCTTCTTAATACCAACACCTTGAAGTCTTGTATCTCACCCACTTACTTCACAAACCAACACTACCTTCTACATGAACACCAAGAGAGTACAAGCTTGGCCAGAACACACACAAAACCCTCCAGGACTCTTAAGATTCAAGAGATCTATGTTCCAGGAAACAGAGACCAGCTAATTGACTTCATGATGCTGTCAACTCCTGAAGGCCTTCCTATGCTTGCAGAACATCTCTCTGTTGTGAGGCAGAGCCAACCCACCAGGAATACTACTACTCTACCTCTACTACCATCTCAAGTGCTCACTAGAGATGAAACCTTGGGACATGCTTCCTGCTTCTACAGCAGAAAACCAAATCATTGGGATTTTCTTCTGAAGGCAGGAGCAGCACAAGACTGTACAACACAACTGGGCATGCACTGGCCAAACGAATCACATCAGCTTAGAACATTAGCATGTCATTTAACAGAGCAATGAAAGCAGCTACAGCCTCTACTTTAGAACATACTCAGGCAATAGAAGAGGTACTTGGCCATCATAGAGTTTACACTAATAAACAGAAGTGTACTATGTCCTATACAGGTTGTCTTTATGCTCAGCTTGCCTAGCTGGAAGAGAAATAGTTTTGAAAGAGCTATTCTTTCATTCTTTTATAGCCCTCATTTATGAGCTGCATTACAGACTGGCTCTTCCTCCAGATATTTAATCAGCCCATGGGCAGATGCATTGTGAAAGGTACCAGGAAACTGATAAGGGTTAACATTAACCAGGGCAAGAAAGGTTAGTCTTAATCCTCAAAAAGCTCCCAAGATGGTTCACACCTCAGAGAATTCTAGAATCATTAAGGTTGGAAAAGACCTCCAAGATCAAGTCCAACACAACACCCCAGACCCATGAATCAAACCAACAGAAAATATCCCACTCACCATTACACCTGACATCTGACACACTGATCTACCAAGGATCTACTGGCATCAGTCTGGCAGCCACTAATACCTTGACTTTCAGTCTCACTGCATTTACCTGATGACCTGGTTCTCCTCCTGCCCAATGCTGATAGTTCCCTACATGGTGATCACTGGTTTTTGGAAGTAAATACTGTTGTCAGATCCTGAACACTTGGCTCTATGGGGTGAGGGAAACTTCAGTAGATAACAGTACCTGGGAGTTTTGTTAGAGGAAAAGGAATCCTGAGGAGTTTGGATCATTTTAGCCATTAAGACACTTTAAGAGAACAGGCTTTGGGGCCAATTATTTGAGGTTTAAAAAAAGATCAGTAAAATAAAGCATCACTTCAAGAAGAACCACACACTGAAGTTTCACTTTTCCCCCCCCTTACAACTCTCCAACCAACCTTAAATAGCTGCATTCTGGCTGCTCTACATTCTTGAATGCATGATGTAGTTTCTGAGTTCCTTCTAATCTACTTTGCACTTCACATTTCTAACAGATTCTTTTGATAGCTCCTTACCAGATTGATATTGTATGTTTTACATGTCAGATCATCCAAGCTCTGGTTCTGCAGCTTTTCTGTTATTAGTGTTACCATGGTAGTTGTTCCTTTTCCACTGCTCACACAGAAGTGTTGGAGAGGCTCTTTGGTCTCTTCTTTCAATACTCATGAGCCATTTCTCTTTGGGCTTCAGAGTCTTGAAGATTTAGGCTTCCATCTTCTTGCCAAAGTTGATTTCTAAATGCTGGCAGTGGATCATGTCTGGTTTTCTCTAAAATTGGGGCAGAAGAAAAGAAAAAAAAGTCAGAAAAATTCTTGTCCACATTACAATTAGTGTTGTAATAACAGGATTAGTGTTTGGACCACTGATGTGTGCAAATACATTGCTCTGTGACCAGTGCTATGGCATTTCAGATTCCATGTCCCTAGTCATGGAAGAATTAGTCCTGTTGAGATATTGATTGCAACTTCAGAAGGGAGATGAAGCACAGAATCAGAGAATCACCAGAGTTGGAAGGGACCTTCAAAGGTCACCTAGTTCCAACCCCCCCCCTGTCTGGCAGGGACACCTCCCACTAGATCAGGTTGCCCAGAGCCCCAGCCAGCCTGGCCTTGAAAGCTTCCAGGGATGGAGCTTCCACCATCTCTCAGGGCAACCTGTTCCAGTGTCTCCCCACCCTAACAGTGAAGAACTTCCTCCTAATATCTAAATGTATGAAACTCACACACAGTAAAGATCAGGATAGCATTTGCCCATTTCCTATTATTAAACAGATTCCAATCAGGATTTTTATCCAAGGCAGAAGGAAAACTTAAGCTTTTCCTCATTTAAATTACTACTGAAGCCTTACCCAGATATACTAGAACATGAAATATGCAGATAGCTACCATCCTGTTCTCTATCTTTAACACTCTTTGCTATTTTAAGACACTCTCCCATACTGTTTCACCACTAAACCCTTCTTAAAAGGAAGACTGGAGCAGTAGGTAGCTCAAATGCTATATATCCACTTTCCAAACCCTCAGCTACTTTTAATATATTCTCTGGGGGGTTAACCCCCCCCCCCCTTTTTCTTTCCCAAGGTTATGTAATTGCTACCTGTCAGCAAACACCAGATCTTCAACTTGTCAGCAGGAGAGATTATCACACACAGAAAAGCAGCCCTAACAAAAGCTTAGATATCTTTATCCTGGGAGCAGTCATCTGATTCAACAGCACTGGCTTCACCAGCTGCCTCTTTATCCTAAACATCCTCTAGATAATGTCTTCCCTTCTCTTTCCACAGCACCAGTATCTCTCCTGACTTGTCTTCCAGAAGTCTTTATGAGCTGGGTCTTTTTAGCACAGCAAATGGACCTCTGGACTTGCCTCAACTCCACCTCATTCTTTCAGTTCTCAAGAAGCAGCAGAACAAAACCACAGGACTTCAGCTTCTTCATTTTCCTTTTTCTATCATCAAATGCTTTCAGGCTACCACAGTTCTCCATTTCCAGCTTTCACAACCACCTCTATATTAATATTCATTCTATTTTCTTCAACAAACTCCTCTTCCCTGACTGTGTTACTCCTCTTTTGCCTCACTGTGTTAACAAATGCATCTCTCTCTCAGCAGCTCATGCTGATTAGTGTCATCCCTTAACCATTCTTGCTTAGGATTGAAGTTTCTCAAGTGCTTATGGAATAAAAGGGGAAGAGATCCACACACAGCAATAGGAGCCTGGGAGAAGGAACACTGATGCTGCTAGGACCAGAAGCTTACTTCCACTTGCTAGGTAGAAAATAGAAGAGCAGAAAATCATTTTAAGTCTTTCCACAAACTATTCCTCCTTTTCTACACTGCCGCTTATTAGTCATTTAAATAATCAGTAGTAGCAAGAAAAAAAAGCCACTTGAGCCCATGACCCAAGTTAAATCCCTTTACAACTAAGATAGATTATCCTTTAAACCTGTTGCCTTTGAGTACATCCTCAAATATGATTTTCATCTGGTAACCATACACTAGTTTAGCTTCCCAGAAGCCTGCTAGGTCACAGCCTCCTTTAGCCCAAGAGCTGTCCCACAATCATCATTTCTGCCCAGCTTTTGGCCTCCTCATACCTCCATCAATTTGCTATATGAGCAGATGGTTACAAATGCTCCTCAACCACTAACAATGCTGCCAAGAGATCTTAAGATTCCATTGGTCTATTGGTACTGAAGGTCTCCTAGCTTTCAGGAAAGCCCCCAACAACCTGAAATATTTACCAGATGAAGAAAAGCTGCCTGAAGGTCACAAACTGTCCATATCCAGAGTGAAAACAACAAAGCTGAGGAGCTTAGGAACTAGCACAGACTTTCAGGTTCATATGAAGGATTAACATTTCCACAGTTAAAAGTCCAACCATTAACCTAATACTGGCCAAGTCACTCCTAAACCATGTCCCTAAGCACCACATCAAGATGTTTTCTGAACCCCTTCAGGGATGGTGACTCCACCCCTGCCCTGGCCAGCCTGGGCCAATGCCTAACCCCTCCTGCAGGAAAGAAATTGTTCCCAACGTCCAACCTGAACCTGATTGTTCCCTGGTACAATTTGAGGTCATTTCTTCTTGGCCTATCACTAGGCACTTGGGAGAAGAGGCCAACCCCCATCTGGCTCCAACCTCCTTTCAGGGAGCTGTAGAGAGTGAGAAGGTCTCCCCTGAGCTTTTTCTTCTCCAGTCTAACCAACCCCAGTTCCCTCAGCTGCTCCTCACAACACTTAGGCTCTAGACCCTTCACCACCATTGTTTTCCTTCTCTGGACACACTCCAGCAACTCAATGTCTATCTTGGAGTGAGAGGCCCAAAACTGAACCCAGGATTTCAGGTGTGGCCCCACCAGTGCCCAGTCCAGGAGGAAAATCCCTGCCCTAGTCAGGCCAGCATGCTGTTGGCCTTCTTGGCCACCTGGGCACACTGCTGGTTCACTCATCTTCAGCAGCTGTTGACCAGCACCCCCAGGTCCCCTTCCACTGGCCAGCTCTCCAGCCACTCTGCCCCAAGCCTGAGAGGGAGAATGAGGTTGCTGTGATCCAAGTGCAGGACCTGGCACTTGGCCTTCTTGAACCTCATCTCATCAATTCAGCTTGTCTCTAGGCCTCTGTAGAGCCTCCTTACCCTCCAAAAGACCAACACTTCCACCCAACTTGTTGCTGTCTGCCAGATGCACTGCAGCCACCTTTAGGTCTGCAACAAGCCATCGGGCCAGGCATATGTTTTGAGCATCAGGAGTAACTCTTTCCCACCACAAATCTGTTCCAACTGGGCAGTCCTCCTTGCTAATGAGGACATAAGGAATGTTTAAGTGGAAAAAAAAAATGTTATTGTCATCACAGTCTTACCAATGAACTAACTTCCAGGCTGCAGTTTGCTACACCTCAGCTGCCATCTCAACTGCCAACACATTTCCCTCTCTGACTATTTGCTGCCCAGAGCAGTATGTCACAGCACAAGTGTTTGCTACTACACAGACAACTAGAAGGAGGAGAATTTTTAGAGTTGGATAAAAGCAAAACCATTTCCTTTTGTTTTGGGTAAAGACTGTTTTCCAGCTGGATCAGTGTCCTAGTCTGGTTTCCCATGAACTGGACACAGATGCTTGTGTGGGCACACTGTGGCATGCTGATGTACCTCTAGTTGAGGTAGTTCTCCAATTGCAGCATCAGGAGAGAAAGAGAAGGAACAAGCCACACAGGAAAGTCACTTAGCATTAATATTTTCCACACTGAGCCAGGAAGCTTCTCCTATAATAAGGAATTTGATGTCCTCTTCCAAAGCATTGTCTGAATTTTTGCTTCCATTTTCCTTTTCTAACTCATACTGCTTTGGACTACTAAAAGTTACCAGCCCAAAGTGCTCTGAAGTCACTCCTGAAGCCTCAGCACCTTGAAGTCACCCAAGTCCTGGCTCACTCTGCTGGAGCTATTTATACTCTACCAGGAATTGTGTCCCTTCCCCTCAACTCTGCCAATTAATATTGGCTGTTAGAAGACCAGAGATTCTTGAGAGTCATTCTAGCTTCAGCCTCCTGTTGTCATTTTAAAACCTTATATATTATATTTGCAAGCCTTACAAGCTTCTGGCCCTCAACACCTCAGAGAAGGAAGTTCCTGATAGTCCAGAAAACTCAGAGTATTTTCATTTTGGGGTTGGTTTTTTGCTTGTTTTAAGATCCTCTGCTGTGGTATGTTTTTAGTGCACCCCTGGTTATTTCATGTATTTTCCATCATGTTCTCTTTCCAGAGCTGGTTCAAGGCAGCTAATTTTCTTTTCCAGCCTCTCTTCACCATGCCCCTTTATGCTTATCAACCTGAATTCCTCTCCAAACTGCTCAGCACTTCAAACTTGCTGGAAGGTAAGACTCATGAAAATCAATAAAATAAATGGAATATAAAAGTCAAACTCCAAAAGCAAGCCAAAGCTAACATTCCTCCCAGCTGGAGAATCAGCATCCCCATTCTCTCTGATTTAAAGTTCTGTCTTCTAACATTCTCAAATTTGGGAACAGTAGATTTCTTATTCTACCTCTCCAGTACTAGTACAGAAGAGAGGGTTTATTTCTTTACAAGTTCAACCACAAGTAGTACTGACTTGTAAAATCTCTGCCAAAATGAAGGCTGGAGAAAGAAGCGCTCATGTCACAAATTCTCTCTTCCCAGTGACATCACTAGGGGTTATTTTGGGGGAAGACTACTAAAAATATGGATTTCCCAACCCCCCAGTCAATTAAAGGATGTCAAAGGCTCATCCAATTTGACAACCTACTTTCAAAGTCCTGATGAAGAATAGAAAGCCAATTCAACAAGAAAAATCTCTTCTTGGCTTGAAGAAAATAAGGCAGCCAAACTCATTTCCAACCCACTCCTCCCCTGCATCCTGCAGGACAGAATGTTCCAGCAACAGCTCATCTCACTGGGAACATTTACATTTGTTTGAAACACTTCAAACTATTTCATTTCTGTCTCTGGAAGTTCCATTGTGGCTAAAGAAGAGATCACAGGAATTTTCAAGCCCAGAACACAAAAGGTAGATGTTTCTTGATGATCACAATTCCACTTGTCCTGCCTATGGGACTCAATGACCCAGTGAGAACACAAAAGATCAGTCCTTGTTTTCTGTTCCTTCACATGATTTCCTCCTCTTTGCTCATGGAACCTTCACTACCAACAACCCCAAAAGGACATACTTAGCCAGAAAGGATTAGCCAGAGTCCTTTCAAATGTTCTCTCTGCCTCAGCAAGCCAAAGCAGCTAATCAGCCCAGTAGCACTAACTCCAGATCTAGATGACTTTGCTGCTAGACTCTAGATGAAAGATGTGATTCTTTTTGTCTCCTAGCACTTTCTGCAGCATCCAAAAAGCAATTCAAAGGTGAAACATCACACCACACTGAGCAACTTTTAACAGAGCATTGTCTCTTCCTGGTCCTAGTTGTGTTTAAAGCAAGACTTAAGTTGGAAGAGCATTTCTCATAGGCCATAGGAAAAAGAAAGTCAGATAAGGTCTAGTTTCTTGCAATGCAAAATTCCAGCTTCCAAACAGAAAAAGAGAACATCCTACTCCTAGAACTACACATAATTTACCACAGTGCTAAAAAGTTGACAGAGATGCTAAGCATTCCTTGTAACATAAGCCTATTAATAACTTGGAGCCCAGAAAGGTTCTTGATAGCAGGCATTTGTGCAGAACTATTTAGGCTCTATCCTGCTCAGCACTAATCTGCAGAATGGCTGCTCTGCAACCTTCCAAAAGTCCACATCAAGCCTAAAAAAATAAGCCAATCAGTTTTAATTAAGATGTTTCCTGCAGCTATTGAATTATGCATCCAGTGTTCTGGGGGGATAGGTGCTAGAGGAGGACACCTCAGTTTCCTGCATGTGATACTTTAGGGATCCTCTCTTAATGGCCAGTTAACTGACAGCCCTTAATTTGTTCCAAACTCATCTAGCAAGTCCTGTTTGAACAGTAGTTCCTTCTCCCTGAAGGGTTCAGGTGGGACAAAGCAAGGCTCAACAACCCTCAACATATGCTAGAACTTCAAATGAAGACCAAAGAAGAGTTAGTTCCATTGTTTGCAACCCAGAGTTTTCTTTTCAAGACTAAAGAGAGATTTCTTGAGCTCCAGAATCTGAGCTTTCTTCAGGCAGTGCTTTCATAAGGCAGTTTTTATTAGAAGGAAGCCTCAAATACTATGAGGTGTTCAAGGCTGGCTTCAGGTTGTCACAATTCCACCACAGAGCTGCAAACAGGGACAAGAAAAATACACTAGAAGGAATCCTTTGTATTAACTGATGGTGACCTGGAGTCAAGCTTCTCAGATATTCCACAGGCTCCTGAAGCACAAGCAGTATCAGGAGCTCCAAACTGCCAACTGAAGAACATACCTCACTTATTGTGCAAGACAGGGCTAGATTTCACCATTCTAAGGGTGGAAAAATTGGGATTTGGGTTGTTATTGCCTCCAAAGAAAAGCAAGAATAAATATGAGGTCCACTCAAATGCAGAAAATCTCTAAGGAGCCCAGAGTGTCACTGTTTTGACTCTAAAGCATCATCATTCTAAGACCAAGTGGGCACTGAGACAACTGTGACAAACCCAACTAGTAGTAAAACAAGGCTGCATCCTACACACTCCTTTCTACTCCATCTCCCCCACTTCAGATGCAAGTGCTCCTACAAGAAGGATGCAAAGCCTCAACCATCACACAAGCTCTGGACTCCCTTTGACTTAAAAATACAACACATTGCAGCAAATCCCTTGAGCTCCAAGGGAACAAACCAGACCTTCTTCAAAGCCTCCTGTGTGAGCTGGAGAAAACCTGCAAGAAGCACCACCAGAGAATATCCTGGCTGAAGACAATGGCTTCCATTCATAGCTGGATGATGTGCTGGAGATAGGTTCAAGGTAATACTTTGCTATGCAGATTTCTCATTCCTCAGCTGCAGAATTGATCCAGCTTGGCTGAGAAACATACAACATAAAGACCTAAAATTGTTTCAGAAGACTTGAAGAGGAAGATTTTCCTCTGTTACAGGATCAACTGTTTTCTCCAGTAAGTGCTCTTTAGTTCTAAGGTTACTATCAAGTGGTCTGGGGTTGTTTTGAAGCCAAGAGGAAAGTCTCCTTCAGCAATAAAAGTGGTGGAGAAGTAATCTCCAGAGGCTTTTTCCAGGTCATACCTAATGAAAGCTGGGAATCTATCACCACTGAAAACTAGGGCTAAGAACTCAACCCAGCCAGAGGTTGAAGCATTTATTATTGCCAGCTTCTAGCAGTACTAGATATCTTATCAGTTTGCCCAAGTTTAAAGCTGTCTTTCAGAGATGAGGAAGACCTAACATCTGTAGCACAGACAACTCATCCTGGAGCTTTTAAAGTACCTTGGGCAGCCAGGACAACAGATGAGCTCTGCCTTGTGATCCTGTATGAAGATACTTTGCCAAGGTGCTTTTGTTGCTTATGTTCTCATTCCTAAAAGATAGCACTATTTAAATGACAGGCAAGCATTTTATTCATTTGGCTGAAGGATATTTACATCTACTATGTTTGGAGTTCCATTTGAACTAGCCAGCAGCATTGGCTTGTGCCCAGTCATCTCCCTGCAGTGGGCAATTTGGACTCTTTTCTTCCTTCTCAGCATTACTACAGAAAGCACAAGACTACAACATTGAGGACCAGGAGGTCTGGGCTACTGAGGTTTTTCTACATGAAAGCCAAGCCCTTTGGTTTTGCCATAATTATGAACTCAATGTGCTAACAGTTATTATTTCAAGAATATGCTACCTCAAACTAAGAATGATTGCCTGTTTAAGTAGTTGAGAACAAAACCTAGTGAGTAATCACCACTTCAGAGAATGACTAACTTTTGGTCTGATACTGACAGCTTGGAGCTCAGGTCCTAGACAAATTATTTCTACCTCCACATATTGGTTTATAATTATTCTATTTAAAACCAAAGGAAGTATTTATTTAGTATACAGAGCCTCCAGTGAGATACAAAATTCAGACTCACTATAAACAATAATTGATAGAAGCAATATTAGTGTTTGAAGAAAGAGACAAACACCAGCCTAAGCTTCCCACATTTCCACTAAAGCATGAGATCCAGATTATACAGGACACAGAAGATGTTATTTTAGTCTAAGGCTTGGGGAAAAAAACCCCAAATCACCACAAAGATGTAAATTAACTGGCCCCTAACTGAGATTTGCTTCTCTCCATCAGTTGGAGAAAAGCAGAGGGGAAAAAAAACCTCCAGACAAGCAGAAGTATCACCTATTTTCTCTTAGGTTTTGCCCTTAAAAATGGGAAGAGTACTCAAAAGTACTTTAAAAGTACTCAGGCCTGAAAAAAAATCCAGCACTGATCCTTAACTTGTATGACAATGCTGATTACTCCACACACATCCTACTCCCTCCTAACAGACTGAAATGATATCACTACTGTTATCTGTGGGCTTGGAGCTGAGGGATTACACAAACTTCTTCCCTCCATCCTGCTCCCAAAACACACACACAGCTAATAAACCTCCTCCTAGCTGCCTTCAGGTTCATTCTGAAGAGTTGCAGATATCTGCTTGACTTGAAAGCCCAACTAGGAGATTTGGGTTTATGATCCTGAGTGGGAAATGTACTTGCTGGAGGCCTCAGGCCAGGTGGCAAGAAACCAAAGCACCCAAACACTTCAGATGTTCCTTCATGGCATTTCAGAGATCTAATGAGCTCCACAAGCTGCACTCAGGGGAAGTCTCCCTAACATTAGCTTGTGTACAACTATGGAAATTAAACCTAAGGAAGCTCTGATAGTCCAAACATTTTGCCAGTAAATAGTACAGCTGGTGAACTGCAGATGCTGCTAAATTTAGACCTCAAGTGCTTAGCAGTACTCTGGAAATATCCATAGATCTCAATGCTTACAGGAACATGAAATACACTTCCTCCCCTCAAGCCTTGCTGTCCTAATTCTTCATACTACAAGTAATATTTCCCTCTCAGGACAAACTACTATGCCTAATTTAGTGGTGGATTAAAAAGTTTGTCTTTTGTCTTCTAATTAGAAGTCTCCAGAAGATCACTGTGCACTTGCAGAAAGAGTCCATGTATGTGCAGCTCTTTATCATAGCAGTTTGAAGACAAACACATATTTTCATATAACACCCAAAAGACAAAAAAAGGCAAATTCCATGAAGAGCTACACAAGAGGCAAGCCCTCTGCAGGCTTGCACACAGCAGTTAAAGCTTTCTGTTCTGTTATCTATCCTGAAGAGGCTGGAAAATGCATTGAATAGATAGGAGACATGGTGTGGAACAGACAACCAAGTTCCCTCTCAAGGCCCAAACTTGTCCTCAAATCATGGCTGACCATCTGTACTTTGTTGCCCAAGACACTTGAGTTCCTCTGGCAGGAAGCACCACCTCAAGAGGCAGCACACAAAGGCCTCAGGTTCTACAACACCCATCTAGTTATTTAAACAAGCCTCAATACCACAAAGTTTTCAAGTAGCAAGAATTTTCTGTCTTGTCAAGAGGTCTCTCCTGGGCAAGCTGGCTGTGGGTGACCCTGCTTTAGCAGGGGGTTGGACTAGATGATCCCCAGAGGCCCCTTCCAACCCCCACCAGTCTGGGATTCTACTCCATGGGAAGTGTCCCCAAATGCTCCAAAGCATGAGCAGACCACAAACTAAAAATCCATTAAAATAACAGAGTGCAACGTGAAGACAAAAGCAGAACCAGGGCAGTGGTGGAGTCACCATCCCTGGAGGTGTTAAAAAACAAGGTCTATGTGGTACTGAGGGACATGATTTACTGACATGGTGGTGACAGGTTGATGGTTGGACTTGAGATGATCTGAGAGGTCATTTCCAAGCATAATGATTCTATGTCAGCATTCAGCTTTTGACTCAGATAATACTTCAGGTGTCCCCAGGGACATCCTTCTTGCCAGACTTAAGGTACTTCAATGGAAAACTAGCTCAGTTGACCTTTGCAGCTCTTAGCAGATCTTACTAGCTCACTAGGACCATTCAAGCAAGAGAACTACTTTCTGCCTGTGCTTTCAGCCTTCACCAGCACACTGAACAGCAGGATTCAGGAAGGCAAGACACAGATCAAGGAGTACATCGTTGCAGTAGGCACTCTCAAAAAGTTACATTTGTAACAATACCATGAACTAAAAGAAAACTCTTGAGACAAAGTTACACCATGTGAGAGAAAATAACCATGTTAAGCCAGAAAAAAAAACCCCTGTGAACTCCATTTCAAGCTACATCATGGGATTGTTTCCTTTAAACACTGGAAAACCACCTTCTGCTTGATGGAAGAGCTCTGTTTTCCACTGTGTGCTACCTCAGCACCACCAGCTGTTGAATGAATGAGCCATTAATTCTACACCCAAGTTCTGTGGAAAGATTCATTTGGCCAAGTGGATTCCTAAAAGTCACTAGGACTCCAAATCCTGAAGGTTACTCCCACACTACAGGTTAGGAAGCATTAATGCAAGACCAGCCTCCAGTAGGGGAAGCAAATGGGCACAAGGTATCCATCAGTACATAGAAGGTTCTGTCCTCCCCACTTGGCCAACTGCCTTTTAGAGATGACTGCACTCTACCAAGATCAGCTCCTGATAACCACGTTGAAGGACAAAACCAGTAAAGATTTATCTGATAAAGACAGCAGCAGCAGAGATGTCCTTTCAGCTCTTCACCTGAAAACTCTCCACCTTTCCAATCATCTTTCAGTACTGATACAAATCATGCATTAGCTAGACCCACTTGAAAAATAAGCCTCTGAAATTACAGTTGGCTTTCCTGTATCTCCACTCCTGCAAAGGTTAAGCACACACTGTAGTCTGCATAAAGCTAGAACATCTTTTCTGCTCAAGATCTAAACCATCAACCCACTGTGTTAGGGGAAGTCACTGCCTGAGCACCTGGAGCCAAGACCTACTGAAGTGATAAACAAGCTTTTGACAGCTGCAGCCTTTTCTGCAGGTGCAAGAGGCATTTAATTCATTTCAGTTGGCCTCAGTTTAACAGTTAGTGCAGTAACTACTTCACAATTGAAAAACAGGTTTGGGTTTATTTGATTCTCTCAGATTTTATGCTCCACCAAGAAAAAAAAGGGGGAGGGAAGGTCCTCCTGAACCAGTTCCAAAGCTTAAGACAGTATATTTAACAAGACTATAAATTAGTTTAGTCTCAGGGATACATGGGATTTTGCAACTGAAGACATGACTAAAGTTTGAGCAGCACAATTAGTACAGAACAACCTCCCCCAAGCAAGCATTAACCCACCTTGACAGAGCCTTTCTGAACACCATTCCCTCTGTACCACTCTCAGTTGCAGTTTCCACACAGCTAAGCTTGACTAGCAGCATCACTGACAGCAGGATGCATCTAAGTAAGCCTGAAAAGAAACCAAAGCATCCAAGGCCAGAGCCTAGCAGAGGCTAGGAAGATGCTGAAGGCACTGGAGCAGCTCTGGGAGGAGGAAAGGCTGAGAACCCTGGGGCTATTTAGCCTGGAGAAGAGCAGCCCCAGAGGGGATCTG
Organism: Galbula dea; assembly: GCA_013399015.1. NCBI lineage: Eukaryota > Metazoa > Chordata > Aves > Piciformes > Galbulidae > Galbula > Galbula dea. The sequence goes on from VWZX01000436.1 coordinate 152,970, forward strand.
CTCAATGCTGAGCAATGTCCAAAGGGTGAGGGCAAGAGGCTGGGGCCAGACTCTGCTCAGTGGTGTCCAGAGCCAGGCCAAGGGGCACTGGGCACAAACTGGAACCCAGAAGGTTCCACCTAACCATGAGGAAAAACTTTCTTTTGGTGAGAATGACTAAGCACTGGAACAGGCTGCTCAGAAAAGTTGTGGAGTCTCCTCTGGAGATGTTTAGGACTGTTTGGACACAATGCTGAGTGCTGTAGGTGACCCTGCTAGAGCAGGGAGGTTGGGCTAGATGACCTCTGCTGATCCCTTCCAACCTGAACCATTCTGGGATTCTGTGTTAAGCTGTGGTAAGAGTCAAGTGTATGTGATGCAGCGACAGGTCCAGGGCACATCTAACAGTCCTTTTACTCCACTAAGCGCAGAGAAGCTTCAGCTGTAGTTACAAGAGTGGGCTTCAAGCACCACACTGCAAGACCAAATGTGAATTAAGCCAAGAGAAGAACAAGAACTGAACAAACATGACCTCTCAGGAAGAACTGAATACACTAGTTTTACTTAGGCCAAAAGTATCATAAGGCTGCAGGGTGAAGGGCAAGACTGAAGGAAACAGAAATATGACAAAAAACAGTTCAACTATTTTCATAAGATTACTTCCTACAAGGGAAGGAAGAGGTGTTCCTCATGCCCAGGGAATTAGGTAATAAGCTTGACCTGCACTAAGCTAGATACCTAGTTCCATATTCAGAACAAATGTTACTGCTGAGGACAGCAAAGCTGTGGCCAGAGGAGAAGGCAGAGCTGCTCAAGCTCTTCAGGAATCCTATTCCATGTGCAACACCAGCATGGGGCAGGGAACCCTCACAACCAGCCCACACCTTTTGTGACTCCCTCAATTTCAAGCCACTCTAATGTCTTTGCTGCTTCTCCTCCTACAGTGTCTGTTTAGTTTCAATGAGCTACCAGTTACTTTTCTGATATTTGAAATGAAAACTTCCCAATTTGCATGGTCAGGTTATTTTATTAGTCAAAGAGATACAAAGTCACATCTGCCCCAGCCTTTCTTCACCCAGAAATCAATCAACTGCAAACATCTCCCATGGCAGGAGATAAATTTCAGCAATATTGCAGTATCCTGTTGTAGCTTTCTCCTCTGACCAGCAGAAGCTGATTGCAGTTTGTGCTTAGCCTCCTAACAAGCTACAAGAGTGAGGCAAGAGCTCGCATTGATGTGGTGTCACAAAGCACTGCCACACAAACATATGCACCACCTTTCACTACAGTCACAGCCTTAGGCTTGCCTAGGACTTTCTGAGGATGGAGAAAGCTGCACAAAAGGCAAACGCTCCAAAATAGAACCTAAGATGTGCAGGATTTTACAGATGATTTGAAAGAGACAGCAGCAGTTACAGCCAGTCAGAGGAAGGCTGTGCCAGAGATAAATTTCTTGTTCATATTTGAACTGCAAAACCTGAAGTCACCAAACCAGACTAAACCACTCCAGTTGCCTCAGCTGTTTCTCACAACACTTGTGCCTTGGACCTTTCACCACCTTCCTTGCCCTTCTTTGGACAAGCTCCAGCACCTCAATGTCCTTCCTTGAGTGAGAGGCCCAAAACTGACCCCAGGATTCCAGGTGTGGCCTCCCCAGTGCCCACTCCAGGAGGAAAATCCCTGCCCTAGTCCTGCTGCCCACACTAGTGCTGCTCCAAGCCAGGATGCTGTTGGCCTTCTTGGCCACCTGGGCACTCTGCTGCCTCATCTTCAGCAGCTGCCAAACAACACCCCCAGGTCCTTTTCTGCTGGGCAGCTTTCCAGTCACTTTGCCCCAAGCCTGGAGAGTTCATGGAGTTGAAACACTGAGCTGCAAGAGACAGAAAAGAGTGGACCCAGACCCATCCAATCTCAAGCTTACATTTCCTCAGCTGATTTGTAATCCACATCACACCTGAAGCTCCAAATTTTAACCTTTTTCATACTGTGCACACTACTGATGGGCTGTGTAAGTTGATAAAGCACCAGATCCAAATGGCACAGCTTTTGTCACTTACACCCTTCCCTTCAACATGGTCAATTTTCATCCCCCTAAAACCAAAAGAGGTCAAATAACAGACCATCTTGAAAGAAGACAGAAAAAGGCATTTCTCATTGGGAAGGCTGGAGGAGTTCCAGGAAGCAGCAGCTTTAAACCAAGTTTTTTTCCCTAGAGACAAAGTTTGGAGGGTAGAAGAACATCAACACCCCAGGATGTGAAATGGAGAATATTTTACTGCAACAAAATCTAAAGCCACAGTTAAGAAGGTGAAGCATAATCCATGTGGCCAGCACTAAAGGAATGATTTAATGCCACTGCTGTCAGCATCAACTGCACAAAGCAAAAATTAAACCATGCTGCAATAATAATTGGAACTGCCCAATTAGGTTAAAAAAGTTACCCTACAGATGAAAAAAGCTCCCAAACCCCTCTAAGGCATTCATGCTGTACACAATGTTATTTGAGATGCAAATGAGAGACCTAAAGTTAATATAACACCAACAGAAGTTCCTGTTCTTCCCATTCATGGCTCAAGGAGAGGTTACAGTAGAACAGAAGCCCCAGCCTCAGTGCATGAGGTCTTCTTAGGACAGGAAAGGCTTTTCTTCAGTTTTCAAGTGAACTCACCTTAACTTTGGTGGAGATATTACCAAATTAGAACTGGGATCTTTCCTAACCCCAGAAAACTTCAGTGCAATAACAAACAAACAGCAAGCCACCTGCCAAGGCTGGTTGGATAAGGTATGAAGGAGAAACAAATAGTTTTCTTAAAAGAGAAAAGTGGAATTCAGAGCCCATCTTTTAGCCCCAGAGACCTCAGCCTAAAGCACAAAACTAAGTGGGGCTGCAGTTATTCTTTCAATTCTTTCCTGGACCAGCTGGCTTCCAATTTTAAAGCTCAGCAAAGAGAGAAAGATGTTTTCTTCCATCCCCAATGCCTTTCCCACAATGACACCTAGGTCTTAGCTTCCCAAGTCAGTTTAACAAATGACAGCTCTAGGCAAGATATTGTTTGATTTCACACTCTTAGCTCTATTTGTACAGACAGACTTACACACATTGAAGAGCAATTGCCATCACTGGCTCTGGATGCCCAAAGCCTCTAGGCCTGTAATTTGATCTCTCATTGAGAATATTCTTCCCTGTGCCTTTAAACTAGAGTTTCATTTTCACAGGAACTTCATCCAATGTCACCATCCCAAATTCAGAGCAAGGATGCTAACATCATGCAACCACAACCCTTGATCTCCCTGTTAACACTCAAGCAGCACAACAGAAAGTGATGGCATTTCATAATCAAGTTCAAACAGTGGAAAGCCAATTATCAGTTTGGAATTTAGAAGTTAAGTTTCCTAATCAAAACATTTCACATTCTCTAAAGCATGCTATTCAACTGCTTGCTTCAAAAAAAAAAAACCACCCCAGTGCTGTCAGTAAACTGAGAGTCATAACCCAGATAATGGATTTAGTAACAACCCTGCCTACTTCCTCCCCTCAACCTAAAAAAAAAAGCTGCAGAAACCTTGCCTTCAGAAGTTATCTGTGTACAAAATCTCAGGAGTGAGCTGAGGAGTTTCTTGCTGCCATTATTTCCCTAACTGACCAAACAGAAAAACTAAACCAGCAGAAAGGGTAGAAATAGCAATATTAAAGTTGACCTTGATTTCAGGTTTTTCTGTACTCAACAGTGCTGTGATATCCAGCTAGGTCCACAGAAAAATCGGTAAAAGAGCCTAGAAAGGAGTTAAAAATATGCCTTTTTTTGTTGTTTTTTTACAGGCTTCCTCTTGAAGGGGAAAAAAAAACCCTTAAAGAAAACAATTTTCTGCAATTAGAACTGTCTCAAGCCCCTAGCAGAGCGTTTCCAGCTAAAAGAAACCAACAAAATGCATTTATCTAGTCTCTTTCAGCAGTGGATTCCTCACCTTTACTGCTAAGATCTTGTTAACCACACAAACTTCATGAGGTACCAAAAAAACCCCCAGCACCCCGACAACAGAAATGGCTAAGTCTCAGGGTTACCTACCCAGAGAAAGTATCAGCCACAGCACTGGAGTTGAAGTAGCTATTTTCCTAGCCCTGAATTTCTTCCCTCAAATTAAGGAGCAGAGTTGTCTTCTGTTCCTTAACCCTTCCTTTTGCAGTGCTCATAAAGCCCTTCACAGGTTACTGGGTGTAGTTTCACACCCCTCCCTCCCCCCAAGAAGCTAATTTTACTCCCATTATCTAGAATAAAAGTTACAGCTACTCCCACAAAGTACAGGAAACTCTTACAGCTTCTACCAGAAGGTATTTCAAAACTGAAGTTGCTCTGTAGATTGTGTAAGACTAAAGCCAAGGAAGGTCCCAGAAACATTTACCTGCAAGATCATTCCTCCATCAATAGCAGAGCTCCAGAAACTAGTTCAGTAAAAATAGGCCCATAAATAGAAAAAGTTTAAAGCAAGCAAAGTTTTCTCTCAGAAGAAAGCACAAAACTTGTAAGCTTGCAGGGGAGAGGGAAATTCACTGCTGCCCAAAGGCAAAACTTCTGTTTATATTCTGGCCACCAAAAGACACAGAAAGAAATGCAAATCATCAACACAAATCCTACTATTTTCCACCAAAGGTTTAACAAGACAACTTCTTCCTTAAGAAAACTCCAAAGCAGAACCAGAAAGGCCAAATTCTTCCACCAAAACTCAAAACTAGCAGCCCAATCAGCAGTGGAGGAGCAAGGAAAAGAATTGTGTTTGGTAAGTTTTAAGCCCCCCATGTTTCTAAAGGGAATAATCTATCAAACCCCAGGAGGTGACTAGAACTGCCATCATCCCTGCTTACACAAAGGAATGTAGACTGGGGGGAGGCCACAGAGGAAGGGGGAGGAAAAAAAGCAGGGAAGGGAAAAGGAGAAGGAGCTAAAAAAAAAAAAGGGAGCTACAGTAATGGCTACCAGACTCTCTAGGAATTCCTATAGGAAAGAATAAATCCTTCATGCTTCCCCCCCCCCCTTCAAATAAAGCAAGCCATGCAATAAACTGCAGCCACCTCAGTAACTTCAGGCTTTTCAGTTTATCTGCCCAGCACATTTTAATAAAAGCTTTCTGCCTCTCCTAAAACTTCCAAAGCTTAACACAAGGCTTGCAAAAACAAGGAGTAGTTCTTCTTTCAGCCTCCTCATCCTTCTGAATCAGAGCACCCCACAGGAAATCAAGCTTCTCAAGAGGAAAGAGGGAAGTTTAACTACATCAAATTTAAAGCAGCTCTTTACAATTATGCAAATCAACTTTTAATTCTCAAGTTAAAGAGCCACTAACAGGGAGTTACACACTGGCAGGTAAGGGCCACTAGAGGACAGCCAGATTACCCCAGCATGGAACATCCTGCAATGATATCATTAAGGGGATAATCTTGCAGATCAGTATTTTAAGTTTCTGTCTAATTGGCAGCATGGACTTCCATGCCATGAAGGGCAGCATCTTGTTACCAACAACAACAAAATGGTGATGATGAAAAAGAACAGACCTAAGGTTTCTCAGAAAGTCAAAATGAATAATAAAGCTATTTTCTAGTTAGGAGTTCCACCATGTACAACTTCTGATCCTTATGGAGAACTACTTGAAATGTATATTTTAGCTCCCTACCACACACTGATCTCCTGCCTCTGAGTGCAGCTCTTCCAGGCATTTTCAGAAGCACAATAAACACATTAAAAGATATTATCTCTGGGGCTCCATCACATACCTTGCATCTCCAATCAAACCAAAGCAAGCCACAGGCTTCATCAGGAAAGTTTCTGCTATTCAGCAAACATTCTACTCCAGATTTCATAAGCCTGACTTGAAGCAAACAGACTCTTCACAATGAAAACACATCCAGAAACATTTTCAGCTTGCCACAAGATACACAAACTTCCTGGTTCTTGCCAAAAAAGGCTTGAGACAGAAATATTTCCTTGCAGTCAGGCAGATGAATGGGAGGCAATGTAACAGCAAAGGCTGCAATAACTGTTCTCAGGAGCTCATGTTAATGTAAGCACAGTGAACCAGAAAATAGATCTGACCAGCTGGCCTGGACTCATCCTGAGGCCCAGAACTCGGCATGCACATTAAAAACCAGTGTCTTATCTCCTCTGACTCACCAAGCCCCTCTGAAGCCTGCAAGCTGGACCTTACAGTGCTACTGTGGAGTACTATTTCTGTAACTGCTCTTTTCTGGCTGGTTATGATGGATGGTGTCATCTACCTAAAGGGAGAATGCCTTCACTTTCAGATCTCCACTAGAAGAGTTCAGATAACTGAGGCAACCCTAAACCAGAGGATCACCTACCACAGCCACAGCCTCTCTGTTGCAGGAGGCCTAAGTAATCCAAGGGCTGGAGCACCTCCCTTACGAGGACAGGCTGAGAGAGTTGGGGTTGTACAGCCTGAAGAAAAGAAGGCTGCAAAGGAGACCTCACTGCAGCCTTCCACTACTCAAAGGGAGCTTGTAAGAAAGCTGGAGAGAAACTCTTTATTAGGAAGTGGAGCAATAGGACCAGAGGTAATTGTTTGAAACTGAAAGAGACTAGGTTTAGATAGGTTTTAGGAAGAAATTCTTCCCAGTGCAGGTGGAGAGGCACTGGAACAGGTTGGCCAGAGAAGCTGTGGATTCCTCATCCCTGGAAGGGTTCAAAACCGGCTTGGATGAGGCCTTGAAGCAACCTGGTCTATTGGGTGGCATCCCTGCCCATGGCGGGGTGGAAGTAAATGATCGTTGAGGCCCCTTCCAGCCCAAACCACTCCATGATCCTATAATAGCAACCTCCTTACAGAACATCCAAAATTTCCAAAGCACAGTTCTACTTAGGCTTCACGCAGGCAAGAAGACATTTAATAAGCCAAATAATCAGAACAAAGCCACGTTCCTGCCCTTAGAGAAGCCGCAAATAACACAAAGAGCCTATTCACTCGCCGATCTCGGACTTTTGAACCCCAACCGGTCGTTACACTCCGGAGTCATCAATTAGAAATCAACTTTCCTATTGCCGAGGGAAAGGAAAGGAAGAAAATCATCACCGCTTTCACCTGGGAATCATTGAGGAAAGCAGCTATTGTGGCAAAACGCACACCTACCCTGACGTAACTCTATCCCTGGCGGGGGGAGAATCGTCTCCAAATCCTCCTGAAGGGGGTTGGGACCTACCCAGAGTGGCTGTGTCCTACCGGGCAGCGGCACAAAGGAGCTGCCCGAGTCCCACCGAGCCCCGGTACCTTCTCTTCCCTCCCCGCACCGCCGAGCCAGGCTGGGCCTGAAGCAGCCCCGCTAGGAAACAGGGCACCGCAGCTAACCCAATTCCCACTCCCAGCGGCAATTATTAATGCTAAGAAGTTGGGTTGGTTTTTGTTTGTTGTTGGGGGTATTTTTGGTGGGAGTTTGATGGGCTTTGGCTGCTTTTAATTTCTTCTGGTAGGGTTGCTGGGGCCGTTTGGAAGCCTTCAGCTAAGGGCAGGGCGTAAGGTAGCTAACCTTTAGCTCTGGCTGTGAGGAAGGAGCGCAGGCCTCGCTCTGAACAGCGGTAATAATACTCATAAAAATAAGCATAAAAACAATAATAACAATTAGAACACCGGTACCTATTTACCTCTCTGGATAATTACAGAGACGACCAGTCCGCAGCTCTGCGGCAGCCGGCTGGGAAAGGCAGCTCCAGGCTGACACCCTCACCCCTCAAGGTCCCTCCTCAGCCCCGGGGGTGGCGACGTTCGCGGGAGACACTCACTCCCCTAGCCGCCGAAAGCTGTCCGGTCCCCACGGGCTCTCTAAGGGAAAGGCTGAGGGCCTGGCCGCCTCCCCCCCGCCCAGCGCTACCTCCAAGCCGACCGTAACGGTTCCTTTAGCTACCGGCTGCGCTCACTCCCCACCGGCCAGCTGGTGGGTACTGACCCCGCGGCCTCACCCTCGTTCTCTCCCCCCCTCACCACCCTTCCCCTCACCGCAGCACCTGTACCTGTGCCCGCCCGGGCCGCCTCCCCTCCGCTTATGGACCGTGCTCCTCAACGGCAATTGAACAAAACACAGCCGGCTCCACCCCCTCACAGCACCCGCCTGCTCCCATTGGCTGACCCACCCGCCAGCCGACCTCTGACCCGCCCTGCTATAGGGCAGTGAGGGGGGGCTGGTCCCACCCACCGCCCCTTTGTGGGCGGGGCCCGATCCGGGCAGGGACGCACAGTGGCCGTTGGAGGGAGGAGGCGGCGGACTACAGCTCCCAGGAGGCGACTGCGGCCTGGGGGCGGTTGCCCTGCTTTGCTTGGCTCTAGCCGCGGAGCGTGCGCAGGGGAGAGCTCGCTCGGAAAGGCCATGACGTCATCGCGTCCCCGGATGGAGCCGCGGCGTGCGCGGGGGTGCTGGGCAGCGGAGGGGGTGCTCGCCTCGGGAGGTCGGGAGTTGATGAGGTCATGGAATCGTTACGTTTGGAAAAGACCTCTGGAGGCCAACTGTCCACCCGGCACCGCTATGCTCATCACTAAATCATGTCGCCAAGCACTATATCCACATGGTTTTTTGACACCTCCAGGGATAGTGATTCCACCACTGCCTTGGGCAGCCTGGGCCAGTATCTGATAACCCTCTTGGGGAAGAAATTGTTCCTAATATCGCTTGAACCTCCCCTGGTGCAACTAGAGGCAATTTCCTCTTGGGCTATCACTTGATATTTGGGAGAAGAGACCGAGCCTCACTTTAGTACCACCTCCTTGCAGGGAGTTGTTTGTAAACAAGAACTCTCCTGAGCCTCCTCTTCTCCGGATTAAACAACCCCAGTTAACGGGGATGGTGGTTTGCCTCCTCTTCTTCCTCAGTAGCCTCCAGACCTGCCTAGCTGGGGAGGCTGTGGAGACTGCCCCTAACCCAGGGCCAGGGCCTGAGCATGCTAGTCATAGAATCATAGAATTGTTTAGGTTAGAAAAGACCTCCCAAGATTATCAAGTCCAGCTGTCAACCCAGCATCACTAAACCATGACACAAACTGTTTTTTGAGCCCCTCCAGAGATGGTGACTCCACCACTGCCCTGGGCAGCCTGGGCCAATGCCTAACCACTCTTGCAGGGAAGAAATTCTTCCTAGCATCCAAGCTGGTGCAACCTAAGGCTATTTCCTTTTGTCATCTCACTGGTCACCTGGGAGAAGAGACCAATCCCCACCTGGCTCCAACCTCCTTTCAGGGAGTTAGAGTTAGAAGGTCTACCCTGAGCCTCCTCCTCTCCAGGGTAAAGAAACTCAGGGGCTGAGCAACCTACAGGGTTTGGACATTGTCAGTCTATGGGTGACACCTGCCAAGTCCTGGCCTGGCCCAGCTGGTTGTACCCAGCACTGGCAGAACCTTTCCATCCAAAGGATGAGGCATGGGCACCCAGGCCTGTGGTAGTCCCAGAGGGAGCAGGAATAACCGCCATGGCTTTCCTCAGAAGCCATCTCCAGGGCTTGCTCTAAGCAGCTCCCGCTGCTAGTGTTGCTTTCCTTGTAGCTATTCCTTCCCAGCTTCCTCCACGGAGTTGCTGCTCCGAGCTGTGTAACACTTTGGTTACACTGCCCTCTGCTTGCTTTCTCCACGCTTCCCTCAGCTGATCGCTTCCAGACAGACCTGCTGCAAATACCTCAGCTTCATCTCCCACAGGGGTCCAGCGTGGGCCCAAACTGATGCCATCTTCTCTTGTCTCTCCAAATGGAGGCCAGAAACAAACAAACAAACAAGCAAAAAACCAACACACACCCCCTAAAAAACCCCAACCACCAACCAACATCTGCTTCTTACCCTGCAAGAAACGTTCCTCTGGGAGTTTTTCCAAGGCAGTTATGACTCAGCCCTAGTGAGGAAGTGGGATATGTTTGGACAACAATTACATTGTGCACTTGTCAGGGCAGAGCCTGCTTTATGTGGGTGCACAATGCTTAACAGCATGAGAAACCAAACCCTGATTTACTGTTTCCTACAAGCCTAACATACTGAGGTACAGGTATTTTTTATTGTTATTATTAATGGTGACTATTAGCAAGTGCTTCTCAGCCCTTTAACAAACATCTGTTATTTCAGCCTCCTGCAAGCTGTTCTTCAGCCTTTGCACATGGAGTTGGATTTCACTCCCTCACCTTTCCTTTGACCCAGAAGTTTTTCAGCTGATTTTCCCTTACTATCCTGTTAAAATTGTCCTGCAATTCCAATGCAAGAGTCCAAACCCAAATTGCATTCCTGGGAAATCCTTACTTTCTTCCTAGGCTTTCAAATTTCAGCCTTCAGAGACTGATATATTAAAGCCCATTTTACTTCAAACAGCATTAATAGGTTTTGTTTCTTCCTCATCACTGCCCTCTCATCTTTTGCACCCTGTACGGAACTCAGTTTCTGAGGAAACAAAAGTTTAGATGTTTGTTTTATTTTGATAAACCTTAGGCTGAAATTCTTCCCAATTGTTTTCCAAGACACCTTTCCCAAATTATACAATGACTATTTAAATGAGTCTACTGCTTCTCTGTACCTTCCCTACACCTTTCCAACACCTCCCTTTCCTTAGAAAGATCTTGCAAGTGATTAAAGGCATGCAGAGTAAAGCACCCAGCTTTCTCCCACAGCTCAGTCCTGCCTCTTGAAATACTTTCTGGCTGTGCTCATTTTGCTCCTGGCCTTCTTGTGAATTCTAAGTGCATGGGAAACTGTAGTTCATCTGCTTTCATGATCCTACCCATATCTGGGGCAGGGATTTGGCTCCATCCTGTAATCACTTCTGTACACAGAATTCACCCCTGAAAACAAGTTATCCCTGAAGCGTTTCGTTGCTAAATCCTTATCCAAACTTAGAAGGAAAAATTTGGTTTGGGGCTTGCTTTGTTTTGTTTTTTAATGAAGTCATAATACAATTCTATCTTTCACAACCACTGTATCATAAGTATTCTCCAGGGGGTTAGCAGCCTAGGTGTGAGATTTCGATGTGAAACTGGGTTTGCCCTCACCTATGAGCTGAACCCTTTTCATAGCTCTGAAACACTGATACTTCTCTCCACTAAGGCAGAGTATTTTCCTCCAGCCTCTTCCACTGTTTCGACCACAAGCAAAGGTAAAACCAGAGGGAACTTTGTGTTTCTGACACTCAACTGTTTCTTGATTGCAACTGTGTACACACAGCCAGAGAGTGAGAGCAGCTCCAGCTGCACTCCTCCAGCAGCCAGTGCTTCTGCTCTCAGCTTCCACAGGCTGGATAATTCCAACTAGGGGTAAAAACTTTGCAGTAATTCAATTATCTTATGGACCAGGTAACTCTGTTCAATCTCCTTTCTCTTCTGTAATGCTCCCCTGTGATTTCTCTCCTGATTTCTTTTATCACTTTCAATTCTTTTCTCCAACGTTATCAGTTTTGGGGTTTCTTTTCCATTGTGACAATGGCTGATAATCCCTTCTTTTGGGGTGGAGCTGCACTTACCTGTCTGTAGGTCGAAACCAGATGGGAAGCTGAGCTCTAAACTAGTGCTGTTCCAGAGATGGAACCTCCTATGATCAGCTGATTGCATCCCAAAACCTATCACATGGACAAATCACATACAAGGCTAAACAAACCTGAAGGGACTGGGGTGGGAAGATGGGAGTGAGCGATTGTATCTGAAGTAGGGCAGGTGGTAGCTTTCATCAATATCAACCACAGTCTTGTTTTAGACCCCAAAGTAAAGCTCTGGCAGGGATCCAGTTTATAATTCAGATCTTGGTAAACACAGACCTGAATTTCCCTCCTGACAAGGTTCAATAGTCATTGTCTAGCACTTTAAATATCTAATTACAAACATGCTACCACATGTTAAAGTGGTC
>VWZX01000437.1:0-11991 GCA_013399015.1 Galbula dea
GATCCAGCCAAGGGTGTACTCATCCAAGCCACGAGCATCCAGCTTTTCTACGAGAATGCTGTAGGAAACTGTGTCAAATGCCTTGCTAAAGTCAAGGTAGACAACATCCACAGACCTTCCTTCATCTAATAAGCGGGTAACCCCATCATAGAAGGAGATCAGGTTAGTTATACAGGACCTGCTATTTGTGAAGCCATGCTGACTGGACCCAATCCCCTGGCCTCTCTGCAAGTGTCACAGAAGCGTACTCAGGATGATCTGCTCCATCAGCTTTCCTGGCACAGAAGTCAGACTGACAGGCCTGTAATTTCCCAGATCATCCTTCCTTCCCTTCTTATATATGGGGGTAACATTGGCTGATTTCCAGTCTGCTGGTACCTCCCCAGTCAGCCAGGACTTATGAAAAATGATGCAAAGTGGCTTGGTGAGTACCTCCGCCAGCTCTTTCAGCACCCTTGGGTGCAGCCCATCTGCCCCAATGGATTTGTGCTCATCCAGGTGACGCAGCAGGTCACTAACCATCTCCTCTTGGACTAGGACTCTTGTGACTTGGGAGTCACACCTTTCCCTGACCATATTCCCCAGTTCAGGGGAATGAATACCCTTTGAAACAACAGCCTTATTATTAAAGACTGAGGCAAAGAATGCATTAAGCACCTCAGCCTTATCCTCGTCCTTTGTCACTAACTCCCCTCGTGCATCCATTAGGGGATGGAGGGTTTCATGTGGCCTCCTTTTGCTATTAATATATTTTAAAAAACTTTTCTTATTATTCTTAACCTCAGAGGCCAGATTAATTTCTAACTGATCTTTGGATTTTCTAATACCCTCCCTGCAGAGCCTCACAACCATTTTGTATTCCTCCTGGGTAGCCTGCCCCTTCTTCCAAAGTCTATAAACTTTCCTTTTCTCCCTGAGTGCCTAAGGAGGTGATTCTGCCTCTCTGTTCTGCCCTCGTAAGGCCCCATCTGGAGTACTGTGTACAGTTCTAGGCTCCTCAGCATAAAAAAGATGTGGACCTCTTGGAGAGGGTCCAGAGGAGAGCCACAAAGACGATCAAAGGACTGGAGCACCTCCCCTATGAGGACAGGCTGAAGGAATTGGGGTTGTTCAGCCTGGAGAAGAGAAGGCTTAGAGGGGACCTTCTTGTGGCTTTTCAGTACCTGAAAGGGGATTATAGGGCAGAAGGAGAAAGACTTTTCTCCTGGTCCGATTGCAACAGGACACGAGGGAATGGCTACAAGCTGAAGGAGGGGAAATTTAGGCTGGAGATTAGAAGGGGGTTCTTTACCCAAAGGGTGGTGAGGCACTGGAACAGGTTGCTCAGAGAGGTTGTGGATGCCCCATCCCTGGCAGTGTTTAAGGCCAGGCTGGATGTGGCCCTGGATGACCTGGTCTAGTGCATGTGGAGTCCCTGCCCATGGCAGGGGGGTTGGAACTAGATGATCTTTAAGGTCCCTTCCAACCTGAGCCATTCTATGATTCTATGATCATCATTCTTACAGGGAAGTCCTTCCTTAAAACCGACCTAAATCTTCTCTTTGAATGTAAAACCATACTGCTGAAGGGAATAAAATAAAGCTTTGCGTCACACAACAAATCATCTACTTTTGTAGATGAGAAAGCCTCATGAACATTTTGATGAGTGAACAATGTGAAAAAAGCTGCCTATGGGATGAATCCATCAAGAAAAAATCCTTCTTCTGAACAACTTCCTTTTCAGTTCTATTGAATCTTAATGTCTATTGAGATTTGCCCTGAAAAAATACAATCTTTCAAATAGAGACTTATTTCCTGGAATCTTCATGTAACATATACAAAGTATTTTATCTCTGGTTTTAGCCTTGTGGCTTTAAAAAGAGGTATAGTTTAAGTTTAATTCATCTTTGGTGCATATAAAGTCCTTTCTGTCTACAAACACACCTGACAATCTTAATAAAAGTTTTCAGACCCTTCCAATGTAAAAGGCAAGCAGTGGAAATGGATGTAAAAACCTCTAAGGTCTGGTTTTGCATTTTATCCAATGACTGCTTACTTACAAATTAACCAGTCCCTGAAGTAACTCTCAGAAACCTGTAAGTATCTTGATCACTGCAGTACAGGCATCTACATTTTGACTCAGTGATCTTTCTTTTCCACAATAACAGAGCTACAACGTGAAGAACCAGACATCTGACAAGCTTCCCTAAGACAATACCTTGTGCAATTAGACTTACAGGTTGAAAAACTTCAGTGTAAGGGAAGTGTTTAACTGAGATCTTACATTTCCTGAAAAAGCTAACCACTGACATGCCAGACTAACAAGACATCAACATTCCCATATATCCTATTTTTAGGGAACAAAATGACACTTCTCCTTCCTTGAAAGGTGACAGGATTCAAATCAACACAAGTACCAAAATAGCAGAGCTTTTTAACTAGTGAACTTGCATAGATGTTTCTTGACAGCCTCAGAGAAAGTATGGTTTTCAGATCTACTCCTTTTTAACATTTGTAGCAAGGCAGTCAACTTCTAGCTTTCATTATGTGCACAGAGACTAGGTACCATACTCAGGACTTCGAATTCCACTTCCAAATTACCAAGTCCTTTTTAGTCTAGTTGCAAGTAATCTGTATACAACTGGCAAAGAAGAGGGCATAGCATTTATTCCTAGGCTATTATCTGTTATATTGCTCTTTCCTTTATTGTGGGCGGTTTCTTTGTTTAAAAACATAAAAAGTCACTTTCTAGATATAACATTCCTTTAATATATTCTGTCACCATAAATTTACAAAAGCCATTTTAATTACTGTTTGCTAAAGATTCTTGCTAAATATAAATAACTTTTCCTCAAAATTTCCACAGAATCAAAGAACAGTGTGTAAACTGAATTTATCATGTTTATTTTTGTATGTCGATAAATATGCAGCTAGATTTATATGCTCCTGAACTTCCTAAATACTTCAGTATGCCTTCTATTAATATGTTAAATCTGTAACTTGCATCAGGAGATAGAGCTCTGAGAATATTTCACCATTAAAAAGGAAGCCTCTGTTGCTGTCTATATATCAGTATCCAAACCCCCAAAAAATTTATGGCTGAATTTCTATACAGAAATATGCTCTAGTTGTGTGGTTCATAGGAAGATCAATCCTGAGGTTAATTATATATAAACAACAAGTTTATCAATGCTACCAAACAACTACAGCAACTTAATCAATAACCTACCTGCCAACACTGCTTCCAGAAATTTCTTTTACAGTGTGCCAATAGATGTAAAACAAGACAGGCAAGATTTTTTTTTTTCTCCTTACTTAGGGGAAAAACTCCATGAAGTGAAAAATGAAAAGGTTACCCACTTCCAAGACCTTCATTATATGAACAGACCTAAAGGTCTCAGATGATGAATAGCTCATTATTTGATCTCATTAACCTGGGATGTACATCTAATGTACATCTATGGAGTAGCTGGAAACTGAAAGTTACTGCCCAGAAGCTTTAATCTGCTAGACTTAACATACTCTCCAATACAACTACATAGCTAAGGACCTATAACAATGTAGTATGAAAAATAATTGCGTAAAATCTCACAGAAATAATTCCTTGAAATGACAGCAAAGAAATTTCACTGTCAATGGAGATACTTTGCCTACCTAACCAAAACTACATATAGTGGCTGGGTTCTGTATGAAGTGCACACATTTATAGATGTGCGTGTTCACTAGCTGAGAAGCTGTTAGTGCTATAAAAATGACCTGCCATATAAATAGGCTCAGGACACAAACAAAGTGGGAGAAGTGCAAATTTAACATGTGTGAATGTGTGAAGCAAGCTCAGGCATGTATAACATGTCACAGAACACAGTCTAATGGGAAAATTTCTTATTTTGATTTCTAAGCATAAGCATATATTTAGAAATGCTTTTTAGCACTCAGATTCCTAAAAGCAAATAGGTTCATACTTCAGTCCTATTATGAGATATTATACTACGGTATTTCCTTCGTCTTTTTTATTATATGCTTTTCTTGAATGTCAAGAGACTCATTTCTTTTCTCTTCAGCACACAAAATTTACTGTTAAGATTCCGCTCTAGCCAGTTAACTCCTGCGATGTTTCTTAAACCAAATGCACACTACATCAAGACTCTTGTCCTTGTCGATTGTCCCTCTAGAAACCGCACAAGGAACCAATCTCTCCTACACTTACTCATAAGTGTGCCAAAGGGAATCTGATACTTAGCCAAGCCTCATGGAAAAAAAAATAAAACATATATATTTATATATTTCTTCAGATGAACAATGGCACTCTAATTAAGTGAATAATCAGCTACAACAACTCTCTCAGGAGGAAATAGTTTAATAGCAGGAAATAATTTAAACACCTGAAAGAAAAATAAAGAATTCATTAAATTCTCATGTTATTACACTAAGAAAGAGAACGTGTGTATTTATTTCAGCATTTCACATGCGTGTACATACAATTTGTGTAAGTAGTACGTAACAAAGAGATAATATGCAAGATTCAGCAAAAAGATAGTTGTGGTCACACTGTTTTCATATGGCAGCAGACAGCAAACATTTCCTTTTTAACCTTGCTTGAACTGTAGTAAAAGGCTTTAATGATGATTAACAATTTTTTCTCTTTCTAGCAAAATGGCACTGATTTTCTATGCACACTTTAGTTGGGTATGTCACAAATGTTTAATTACACATTCAGCTGCATAATGGTCTGTTTCCTAAAGATGTAAAAATTTGATAATTATTGCTAAACATCTATTCATTAAATGAAAAATACTTTTTTATTACAGATTAAAAAAAGAAAAATATATGTGCCATTAGCTTCACTTTAGAGTAACCATTTTCTTCATTAACAAATGATTTTACAAGAGCAACACAAAATAATCCCTGACACAGTGCCAATGCATTCCAGTTTGTATTCATAATCTGTGTCAGAACCACAACAAGGCACCCTGGCTGTACTAAAACAAAGCAATTTCTACTCCTCTCTGTCTCCATGTTTCATACAGAGCAACACTTTGTCTTTTCTTATCCCAGTCACGCTGCCCATGCTTTGGAGAGCGGAACACTATCAAATTTGACATTGCTGCAGCCCCCTTAACAGAGCAGAATATCAGCAAGAAAATGTTAGTGTACAGCCTGTGAACCAAATTTATTTTTACAGGCTCAGTGCTGAAGTGAAATTATCATATTTAGCTCACTCTCTCCACCAGCTAAAATATAAGAGCCATTTTGAGTAGCTGGAGTGGTAGCAAAGAGCTCTACTTGAAAGGCATCAGAGCACCCATGCATACTCAAAAATGTGTCAGGATTACTCACAATATAAACATAAGTTTTAATACTGGAAACAGAGTCTGCAGGAAGAGGCCAGCTCTTGCTTTCATGAGATAAAAATCACAAATATTATCAACTTGCATAGTAATTCACTTGAACTTATGAAGAAAAATATGCACTTTTTTTCCTTCTTTCAACAGAGAAAGTAGTCCACAGTACACACATGTAAAAGTTCAGCTGCCATTAGACCTCTTCCACCAGTATGTCCATCCCTTTCCCATCACAAAAGAATAATCAAGAACAACTTTATCTGCCTCAGCTTTGTTTACTGCCTGTTCTCTGCACCTTTTTACTTTAAGCTGTGCAACTGAACTACTTATTTTTTCAGCATGATTTTTGGCAGTGTTTACACCACATGTGCTTACACCATCTTGCAAAAGACATTGATGTAGTCACTCTGAGGTTGTCTGAAGAAAAGGATGGTGATATTAGTCCCCTTTTACTGAATGGTATCTGAAAGTTGGTATACTGAAACCCAGAGGTGTGCAATGTTCACCCTTGCAAGCAAAAAAATCTTGGAGAAATTTATTTTAATTATTGCCAATTTAAACAAACTTTTTTATCATCCATTCAGACATTAGGAAAAAAAAATGTTAAATAAGCAGCTAACAAAACACTTTCCTACCCTTTCCCTATGTTCAGCTTCAGGCAAACACCCCTCCTCCCTTCTGAGTGTCAGCATCCCTTCACCTTTGCTTCACATTGTGCTCAGTCCCTCCCAAGTCCTTCAGTGAGGTGATGGGCAGTGCAGGGAGCTGGGGTCCTGGACGTAATGGCTTCTGTGTGCCTCTCCTTGCCTCTCACTCCTTTTCCTATGTTGCAGCATGGGAGGCCACAGCCATAGTCGCTGCAGGGTACCCTTGCCTTGCAGTGTGTTGCCTGTGGGCCTAAGTCCCTCAGACCAGTATATTCTCTGTCATGGAGCACCTTGTCTTAAAGCGTGCCACCAGCCATGTCCCCAGTAATGTCCTCTTCTGCTTTTTCTCCATCTTCTCGGACTCTCATAAAGCCACTGTCTCTCAGACAGGCCTGCTCTGTGAGGTGCCACAAGCCCCGGCTGTGGCTTTGGCAGGAAGCGAGCAGTTCACAGTGGTGTCAGAGCTGGTTGGAACTGGATGTGACTGTCTGGGCCATCTCTCGGTCCCCTGTGATCCCAGGTGTGACACTGCCAGCTGTGCCCAGCACACACGAGCACCTGGAGACACATTTTTCCAGTTACTTTGTGCAATGAAGGAATCAGCACTAGAAGACTGGGTACATCATCACTGAAATGGGGACAACAGATAAATTTTAAATCTCTAAGTGTTAGAGCTCAACATTTAGAGGCAGGAAAACATGAGTCACAGAGCCCATCTCCAAGGTCATAGATAATTTTATAAACTTTTCATTCACATCAGAGTCTCGGAAAACTTTCTGAAAAACACATTTCCTCAAAATAAAATACCCATTGCAGAAAACATCTATCATTTGATTTGAACCACTAGAGAACTCTAAGGAGCTATAAAACCCATAAAAATGAATTGCAACAAAATAACTGCTTTAAAATAATCTAATGTGTATTCCTCACCATTGATTGTTAGGTGTTTGTATGCTATAGTAACGTAAGAGCAACATGAGAACAGAAAAGTACAAAAAATTGCAACACACAACTCAAAAGGATACATCATATTTTTTTCCTTTTTCATCCCTGCAATAATCTTATTTTATTAAATTCAGAATTACTGAAAATTTCACAGTTCAACTAAAAATTCAGCATCTTCATTCAGAATAAGAATTTAAGAATTTAAAATTAGTCCTTCCTATGTTGCTAACATCTACACTTTCTGGCAGTCCTGGTACAGGAAGCAGCAATTAGGCTTTATTTCACTTGACATTTTTTTTTATCCATTTGTTTGTGCAGTGGAGGAATTTGGGTCAACAGGTCACAAAAAGAGAACTATATCATTTAGTGATATATCTCTGGTTTTGTTCGTTTGGGGTTTTTCTGGTCTTGTTTTGGGTTGTTTGTTTGCTTTGGGTTTTTTTTCCTTTTTGTTTTGTTTTGTTTTGTTTTGTTTTGTTTTAATATATCTAGCCAGCCAGGATGGCTAGAACAGTGAAACGCTGTGTCTTGTCAGTGACACCTGTGCACCTCCCAGTCCCACTGACAAAAGACACCAATGACCTTATGAATCACAGCCTTAGCCCAGCCTCCTTGATTCCATCCATACCTACAGCAAATCAGAGGTTTTCCCATGGGGTTTCTACCACCCTTTTGTTTTTCACTGCAAATCTCTTATGAGGATGTGAAGTAAGCAACAATACGTAAGATTTGCCTGTTACTTCTTTGCCCTTCCATACTAGAATAGGTTAAACTAGTCAGTTTGAGCTAGACAAGATGTTAAGATACCAGCTCTTTGACTTTTCCCTATGACGGTTTGTGTAATGATTTCTTCCCAAATAGTAAAATCAAACAGTACAACGATGAAACATCACTTTTTGTGATTATAATCATCTTCCATTAACATTCTAATTTCTACATCTGAATTCAATATCCAGATGAAAGATCATGGTGCAGTTAAACTAAGTTTTCTCAGCAAACATTTCGAAGTCTTGACTGATATGTTACAGTGTTATATGTTTCCTAAAACAGCAAATATATGGTAGCAAAAATATGTCAAAGATAAGAAAATACAAGAAAATGACCAAAGATTTACAAATTAAGTTTCAATTGAAGTAGATATAAAATTTAACTATGAAGTACTCAAATGTAATAACATACTGTGAAGAATGATGCTGTAGTATGTCAGCTGATCCACAGTAATCCATAAAAATCTTCTGCTAAAGGAGAAGATGCATATATATCCTGTCACTTCACAGTTATGGGAAAAAAAGATCCACACAAAATTACTGTGGATCATCTGATTCACGTGTGATAGGTTTGACCTTGGCTGGACACCAGGTACCCACCCAGCCGCTCTGTCACTCCCCTTCCCAGAGGGACAGGGGAGAGAGTGTAATGTGGAAAAAAAGGAAACAACTCCTGGGTTGAGATAAGCCAGTTTACTTGAAGCAAAAAGCACAGCAAACCCTGTGCAGGCAGAAGCAAAGAATAGCAGACTTAATTTCTACTTCCCATGAGCAGCGATGGTCAGCCACTCCCGAGAAGCAGGGCTGCGGTATGCATGGTGGTTCCTCAGGAGGCAGCCATTAAACAATGAATGCCCACCTTCCTGCTTCATGTTTTAGCTTTTATATCTGAGCTGATGTCATATGGTATGGCATATCCCTTTGGTCAGTTTGGGTCAGCTGACCTGCTTGGGTCCCCTTCCAGGATCTTGCCCTCAACTAAAGAAGGAATATTACAGTTCTGGTGCTGTGCTCAGCAGTAGCCAAAACACATGTGTGTTATCAGCACCCTTCTAGCTGCCAATGCAAAGCACAGCACTGTGAGGGCTACTATGGGGAAAGCTCAGGCAGACCCAATACATCATGTTAACCAGTGACTTTCTGGTTACTTGGTCCTATATTTGAGTCCTTAGTCATCCAGGAAATCAAGGATGAATTTGCCTTTTTTTCTGTCTAGTTAAGTGAGATTACAATATAAGATTTAATTAGAAAAACATTTTTTATTTTCCAGTGAAGAGAATAGTAAAATAATAAAAAAGTCAATGATATGACCCTTTGCTCATTATTTGGAGTGTATGATACAGAATCTAAAGAAGAGATTTATTCAAAATATGGTGTGTATGCTGTACTCACATAATATTCTACACTTATAATAGCAAAAGAGTTCTCTACTAATGCAAATATTCAGCTGCCATAATCATCTCTGTCACAGTTCTTTATTCCATTCTTTTTTTTCTGAAATTTCTCCCCACAACATACCTTCCTCGAACACAAATTCATCTGAAACTATACTATAGCAAATTTCAACTAATAAAAAAAGGCAACTATTTCCATTGCATTTAGATATAGTTAAAATATGAGATCTCATTCAGCATTTACAAAAGCTCATCAAAAATATACCTGAGACTTTATCAGAGGGTGTACCTCGGAATCTGGACTATAGATCCTGCTATAGTATCAAGTAAGAGGCAGAAGCTAACAATAAATCTGGTAACGGTCAGCATTCCTTAGAGAGAAATAACTCCGCTAAGTGAAATAACTTCAATTACCACTTAGAACTGGCAACTAATTTTCTCAAGACTTTCTGCCCATTTACTGCTAGTACCAAAGAGGGAGACATTCTGCATTTGGAATTTATTGACTGCTAAAAGGAGGATTCATTTCCTTTACATCCTTGCTTAATGTACTGAAGATCCATACATCACAATTTGCATTGTACTCTTTCAAAGTACAGGTAAATACGTCCAATATATCAGAGATCCAACATGGTGATTTGAGGCTTGCTCATGTCTTCCTGGTATGAAATCATCTGTGTTTGTGAGTACTCAAATCTGACATAGGGACTGAATGAAATGGGTAGCCACTCTTTTCCAAGTTGTCTTTTCCAATCCAGCTATGCCATATGGTGGCGTTCACAACATAATAAACAATTCTAGGTCAATGCATGTTAGTAAGAACTGCAGCCTTCTTGAAAGGGTTAGCTTTTCCGCCTACAACACTGATTTTAGTTTTGTTAACTCCACTTTTTGAATGAATAATTTAATAGAGAAAAAAGCATATGAAAGAAGAAGCACAGATGCAAATTTATGCATTCTCTCTCCAACTATAGTACTTTTAAAGTATATTTGCCAACTATCTTTAGTCGTATGGTTTCCAGCAGATAAGAAATTGCATGCACAGCACTGACCAAACAAACAAAAGCACCGTGAATTCCTCATTAGAAGAAACCAACCCATTTCAGAAAAGGAGGATCAAAACACGAAGTTTTAGACCTCCCTTGAAGTGTCTGCTGTGCTGGAAAAATTTCCACTTCATAGCTGGGAAAGTAGTCAATGATTTCTTAAAACATTTTTTTTGAGTTGATTCCATCCATCATATGTAGGTTAAAAATAATAAACTTATCCTATCCAGGAAGATACTTATGTTGGACACTCAGAAGCATTCTGCCAAACTGGTTACAAGAAAAAAAAGAAAAGGAAAAACACTTTCCATTTTATGCTTCCTAAAAGAAGTACAAAAATAACATGGAACATGCAGACCAGCTGAACCTCATGATAGTGAATGGAAGCAAATTCTTCTCTGGGGCAAAATTAACAAGAGGAGTTCACTTGCCTTGGAACAAATGATTAAGTAGTCCTTAATTTGGTACAGAATCTAAGTGATACTCTTAGATCTGATTTAATGACAAAGTTGATAAATTAAGATCAAGGAGAAGTGAAGGAATACAGATGAAATGCAATAAATCGATTTATTTCCATATAGCCTTTCTATAAAAAAAAAGTGACACAACTCTGCAGAATCTGGAAATAAGCATCAACAAACAAAAATTAACTCCTTTTTAACTTGAAAAACAATTCCATATGCCATACACTGAGGCAGGATGCCTTTTATTTTATTTTGGAATTAGTACATAGAGTCTGGTCAGGGACATAAAAGTAAGTTGCAAAACTACCAGTTTCAAAAAGGCTGTTGAAATACACAACAATACAACAAAGAAAGGAGAAACTCTATGAGAAAATATCAATCAAAATTTTAATAAAATAACTATCCTAATGTACAAAGGAGTTCTCGACTCCTGTAAAAACCCCAAATTTCTCTACAGGATAGATAGGTTCAAGCTTAATTAAATTAGTCTAGTTAACGCAGGGAGAAAGAAACTTTTACACCATTTAGAGCGGTGGTTGTTTTCTTTTACGTTGTGTGAAAAAAAAAAAAAGGAGAACCTTAATCCACGCAAACTTTGCCTAGATTTGAAGTAACCTCACTGATCTCAATTTAAGAGCGTAACAGGAAAACACAACCAAAAGATCACAGAATCACAAAATATCCCAAGCTGGAAGGGACCCACAAGGATCAGAGAATCACAGAATATTAGGAGTTGGAAGGGGCCTCGAAAGATCATCTAGTCCAAACCCCCTGCCACATCAGGATTCCCTAGACCAGGTCACACAGAAGCGCGTCCAGAAGGGTTTTGAATATCTCCAGAGAAGGAGACTCCACAACCTCTCTGGGCAGTCTGTTCCAGTGCTCTGGCACCCTCACTGGGAAAAAATTCCTATGTGTATTCACACGGAGTCTCCCATGCTTCAGCTTACAGCCATTGCCTCTTGTCTTCTCACTGGGCTTCACTGAGAAGAGTCTGACCCCATCCTCCCGACACACACCCTTCACATATTTAAAAGCATAGATGAGGTCACCCCTTAGCCTCCTCTTCTCCAAGCTAAAGAGACCCAGCTCCCTCAGCCTTTCCTCAGAAGGAAGATGTTCCAGCCCCTTCATCATCTTTGTGGTTCTGCGCTGGACTCTTTCCAGCAGTTCCCTATCCTTCTTCAACTGAGGGGCCCACAACTGAACTCAACATTCCAGATGAGGCCTCACCAGGGTAGAGTAGAGGGGGAGAAGAACCTCTCTTGACCTACTAGCCACACCACTTCTAATACACCCCAGAATCCCATTGGCCCTCCTGGCCATAAGAGCACACTGCTGGCTCATGGTCATCCTTCCATCCACCAGGACCCCCAGATCCCTTTCCCCTTCACTGCTCTCCAACAG
>VWZX01000437.1:16370-29420 GCA_013399015.1 Galbula dea
ATACCAATCCCTGGCAGTAAATCTAAACATTAGGCCTTATCACTGCTAGAAGCTGGCAGTGTCTGTAAAAACATGCTGCTAGTTTCAGAAAGTGCAGTTTCTTAGAGGAGCTTCAGCTAAAAAGTAAAATTACTGAACAGAATTAGTTCTGTTTTAACCCAAACCAGGACAATAGTTTAGCTATTAATACATTCATAGTGTAATATCACAGATCTTGAAAGTCAGAAAATGCCTCCCACCACTAAGACCTAATAAAATAAACCTAACCCAGCTGAAAGACCAAAGCCTCATTGTGCCACAGGGAGAAAGAAGGAACGGTCAAGGATATTGCGCGTACCCTACAAAAAGAACAAAACCCCCCACCTACTAAGTAATGTTTGAGAAAGAGGTACGAAGTAGAGTGAATTATGCTGTGCACTTCAACAGTATATTCCTATGAGATACTGGAAAGATTTCTCAGTTCCAGTCAGCACTCATTTCAGTATGCTGATTATCTTGAGTTAGTGAATATTTAGCCCTTCTGAAGAAAAAAACAACCTATAAACCAACAAATAATAAAACAAAACCCCAACCACCAAACAAAAAAACCCCCAGCTTGTGTGTGCCCCTCACCATAAAGCAAGATTATCTACATTCAGTAACAAGCATACATATTGTAGGTATAAAGAGGAGGGGTCAACTGAATAAATTACACCATTGATAGTGTCAAGTTTCCTTAAAAGTACTGGTTGCAGATTTCCTCAGATGTGCTGACAATATCTTCTTATATTTCTTAGTTATTTGTGACATGGACAGATACATTCTTTCTGTCAGCTATCTGTGGCTTAGAAATACCATTTTAATAAGAAGTCATATTTTTAATGTTTCAAATGCATCTTCAGCTGAAAGATTACTGCCTCTGTGTCTATAGCTACAGTTCCTTTTTGAATATTATACCATTTTTTGAAGTTAAGTAATTATTTAGAAACACAATTCTTATTGAAATACTTGATATTTATGAACCTAGAGAAAGCCTAAAAACTGATTTAATAAGAGGTATATGAGAAAAAAAGCAATAGCCACTAGTATTGAATAGTATTTCAGTTCTGGTTTGAAGGGGTTTATTTATTTTTTTTAAGGTTTCAGGTAATACAAACACAATAACATGATAACTACTGAGAATGTGTTTTATTTTTGCCTTAGTCCTTTGCATAATAATCAGAGAATTGAGTATTTTGTTCATTCTTTGAGCTACCAGTCTCCACTATAAATCATTGAATAGAAGCTACTTTAGTCTTTCATTTCTAGCGAGTAACAAACACTTTAAAGACCAGGTAAACATTTAGAAACAGCAATAATAGTGACGTTTTCCCCTTATTTCCTTGAAAAAGTGCATCCTGTTCCATTAGATAATGTCTGAAAAACTGAAATAGTAAGCATTATGCAAGTAAATTATATTGCACATGGAAGTACTTCAGATTCATTGTATTTGAATTCACAATAGCCTTGAATATAGCCAGTATCTTATTTCAAACTGGCGTAATATTTTTAGTTTGAAAAAGCTATAGGAAAATCTTCAGAATACTTTGGAATATTTTTTAAGTACATAGATCTAATGAAGATTTTTTTTCATTCTCTTTAATGGAAACATAGCTCTTTTTAAAAAAAAAAAAAATTGCTGCAAACTTTATCAATTGTGTCTATTTTCTTATTTCTTGTTTCCATTATTGAAATATGTAGTTTGTCATCTGTAGTTCACTGAACCAAATGTTCACAGAATCACAGAATATTAGGAGTTGGAAGGGGCCTCGAAAGATCATCTAGTCCAACCCCCCTTGCCACAGCAGGATTCCCTAGACCAGGTCACACAGAAGTGCGTCCAGAAGGGTTTTGAATATCTCCAGAGAAGGAGACTCCACAACCTCTCTGGGCAGTCTGTTCCAGTGCTCTGNACAGCCTCACCCCCCTATAGTGAGCAGGGACATCCCCAACTAAATCAGGTTGCTCAGAACCTTGTCTAGCCTTGCCTTGAATACCTCCAGGGACGGGGCCTCAACGACCTCCCTGGGCAACTTGTTCCAGTGTGTCCACTGCCCTCATGGTAAGGAACTCTTTCCTAATATCTAATCTAAATCTACTCTTCTCTAATTTAAAGCCATTTCCCCTTTTTCTTTCACTACAGGCCTTTGTAAACAGGCCCTCTCCAGCTTCTTTGTAAGCTCCCTTCAGGTACTGAAAGGTCACTGTTAGGTCCCCCCAAAGCCTTCTCTTTTCCAGGCTGAACTATCCCAGCTCCAGCAGCCTATCTTCGTAGGGGAGGTGTTCCAAGTGATCATTTTCGTGGCCCTCCTTTGGACCCGCTCCAGCAGGTCCATGTCCTTCCTGTGTTGAGGGCTCCAGAGCTGAACACAGTACTCCAGATGAGGTCTCACCAGAGCAGAATAAAGTGGCAGAATCACCTCTCTCGACCTGCTGGTCACACTTCTCTTGATGCAGCCCAGGATGCGATTTGCCTTCTGGGTCGCCAGTGCCCACTGCTTGCTCATGTCTAGCTTCTCGCCCACCAACACCCCCAAGTCCTTTTCTGCAGGGCTGCTCTCCATCTCCTCATCCCCCACCCTGTATTGATAATGGGGATTGTTCTGACGCACGTGCAGGACCCTGCACTTGGTCTTGTTAAACCTTATGAGGTTCATCTGGGACCACCTCTCCAGCCTGTGCATGTCCTTCTGGATGACATCCCGCCCCTCTAACTTATCAACAGCACCACACAGCTCAGTGTCATCAGCAAACTTGCTGATGGTGCACTCAATCCCGCTGTCGATATCATTTATAAAAATATTAAATAGGACAGGTCCCAGTACCGACCCCTGAGGGACACCACTTGTCACTGGTCTCCATCTGGACTTTGAGCCATTGACCACTACTCTCTGGATGCGACCATCCAGCCAATTCCTTATCCACTGAACAGTCCACCCATCATATCCATAGTTCTCTAATTTGGTCAGCAAAATGTTCTGAGGGACTGCATCAGAAGCCTTACAGAAGTCCAGATAGATCACATCCACAGGTTGTCCCTTGTCCACTGAGGCAGTCACATGATCATAGAAAGCCACTAGGTTTGTCGGGCAGGATGTGTCTTTAGTGAAGCCATGCTGGCTGTCTCTGATTGCCCCCCTGTCCTCCATGTGCCTTATCAGGCCTTCAAGGAGAATTTGCTCTATGATCTTCCCAGGCACAGAGGTGAGGCTGACAGGTTGGTAGTTACCTGGGTCCTCCTTTCTACCATTTTTGAAGATAATGTTTTGAAGAAATTGTTCTATATGAATTAACAGTTTTTAAATACTTTTTCCTGTAGGATTTTTAAATATTTTTTAAATATTTTTGAAAAGGTTGTGGGTTTTTTGATTTATTTTTTAAAGTAGTGAAATTATTTTAGATTATTTCTTATCATCTGTTATTAAAGTTTGCATTTGGCATGAAAATGTTATGAGATACAGCACAATTTGCCATAATTTCAATACTAAAGGCATTATCAGTCAGGCTCACAGGAAGGCTGTATAATTTTAAAACAATCACTGTCAGAATGTTCTTTTGTTTTCTTCTGAGGAAAAAAGGTCCTTGAAAATGCCTAGTTACAATCAGTAGTTCCAATTATGCTGAAATGCTGAAACAGTTAGAATTTTTGTAATCTGTATTTTGTCATTTCCTTAAGAGGAAAGCACACACCTAGATTTTCAGGAAGAAGACTGAGGTGATAGAGAAAATATTTAAACAACTTGAATGGATTTAAATAATTACAAAACCAAGATTACAGAAGTTATTAACTGATGACATATAAACGTAGAAACAAAGTCTTTAAAAATAGTAAAGACCATATATCTGAGGTTTTTTGATTTGGTTTTTTTTTTCCTTTCCTCTCCCCCAAGACACAGTTTCTTTACATTTCCAAATTAGTACTGTTAATGAGGTTGCTAATACTTCTGGACAGACAAAGAAAGAGAGCTGGGGACACAAAGAGATTTAAAAAAATACACGTAACAGGAATGAAGTAAAAACAGAAAAAAAGATAAAAGCAGATAACAAGAACAAATAGTGTGCAACTAGAAACTAGGAATGCAGAAAGTGAGAAGAGAAGGAAAGGTTGAAAAGCAAAGCCCAAATGGTTTGAAAGCATTGATTATACAATATTCACTCCATTTGTGCATACTTCTAAAGATGTCAGTAACTTCCTTTAATTTTCTTTCCCATCAAAAATTTCTAGGTTCTAGAAACTCCAAAGAGAACCCTAAACAAATCTGTTACAGTTGTGTTACAAAATGGAAACAAAGATTACTCAGAGGGATGTGTGTTGTTTCACAGCGGAAAGTAATCTAATAGTTTTCACTTTCTATGTCTAAACTTTTTACTTATATATTCTTAGTATTTTTTCCTTTAAAAACATAAACAGAACATTTTTATGAAAAAGTATATTATTTTCTTTCAAAGAAGGACAACATTTTCATACTTTTTTGGTATTTAGATACAATTCTCTAAAATGTGTATTAATGTGTGGATTAAATAGCAAAGACATATGTAAAGTATCATACAATCATAGAATATTAGGAGTTGGAAGGGACCTCGAAAGATCATCTAGTCCAGCCCCCCTGCCACAGCAGGATTCCCAAGACCAGGTCACACAGAAGCGGATCCAGATGGGTTTTGAATATCTCCATAGAAGGAGACTCCACAACCTCTCTGGGCAGTCTGTTCCAGTGCTCTGTCACCCTCACTGTGAAAAAATTTCTACATGTATTCATGGGTAGAACATGACTGAAACATACTTGTGTGACGGTAATTTGTGAAGATGGTAGTCAAAATAGATGAAAGCAAAAGCATGAGAGTGCATAAAGAATTTGAGACAAACTCCACAGTAGTCCAAGAAAAGGAAAAAAAGGAAAAGTTCTAAAATATAAAGATGCAAATAATGTAATATTGAAGGATTGATAAACCAAATGATTCAAGATTGCTAAAAATCTATGTCAGCTTAAATGCTGAAGCAAATAAACACCCAGAGTTAGAACAATGTTTAGAACACATGAATTGAAAATCCAGTCTCACACCTGATTTCCTGCAAGACCAACAGATGACTGGTGTTAGAACATGATTCATTTAATTTATTTGGAGATTAAAGGATTTCTTTGTATTCCAAAGGAAATATGTACCTCAGTCATAAACTTATCCAAGGAAACAACTCAAAGTTTGTTTAAGTGACAGTCTAAATTTGACTATATGAGAAAAAAAAATCTATTTTAAATTTATGTGGAAGTCAGGAATTGGACTATCAACAACTATCAGTGATTATAAACAGCTAATATCCTTTTTTTTTTGCTTTGATTAACAAGTGCTGACACTGTTCTTAACATCAGAGGTTTCAATGCATTACAGTACATTACAATAATGTTCTAGGACTTTTCTAGACATGTTTTTGTAATAGAAATGTGTTTCCCATGGAAAACTCTTGATCAATCAAAAACCATTTTTCAGGATTATATTGAATTTGCAGCAAGCATGAAAAATGTACCCTCATTTGTCATGCATAGGTTTTCTTATTCACATACTCATTGATTAAGCATTGAATAATTAAGATTATACATATATAAAGAAAAAGGAAATGAATTCCCTGCATGCACTTGAAATATACAGCAAATTAAAAACAATGGATGCATTTTTATAGGGGTTTGTTTGTTTGTTTGTTTCTTGGGTTTTATTTATTTGTTTCTTTCTTTGTTTTGTTTTGTTTACAGAATCACAAATTATGAACTTCATATAGGGAAATAAACTAAAAATCCCCTCCCAAAAACAGAGTTTGGTTGAAAGTACTGGAGTAATGAAAGTACTGGAGTAATGAAAATGCAAGGTATAATACTTTTTGTATTTTATTACTGCGAATGTACTGTATTACTGGGTTGAAAAAAGAGCACTCTTTTCCCAAAATCTGTAGCCTGAGTTATGTTTATTATTTGTTCTTGTAACATCAGTGAATACTGACCAACTCTTCAATTTATTTTGGAAGTCTCATGGCAAAAGACTATTCCCAATTGCCTCAGAAACAGCTGAGTGTCCTTACCTTAAAAGGTTTTTCAGGAAAATAAAATAAAAAAATAGTGATATTATCCTATTTCTGTTTACTCTTACAGATGAATTATAAAAGTTCCTTTGTTGATTTGATTTTGCAAATTACTAATTTACTACTTTTCTGGTAAAAAAATATGAATAAAATATAGTGCATTTGTTTTACTTTATAAATTTTAAATTATATCTAAGAAATAGAGTGCATGATGAAACCTAAAAAGATATGGAAAAATAGTTTTGTAAGTTAGTGTGTATATGAAAAAGTATATACTAGCTTTTCCTTACATTGGTGCAAACTACTGAAGTATGCTATTTGTTAAAATATATTAAAAAGTACATTTTAACAAGCTTAAAAAAACCCTTTATATGAGGAAGATTTTTATCTCAGAGCTTTTTTTATATGAACTGCTCTATCATTAATATTTTAAGTGAATTTATATCTGAAATCATGTTAAATATTTTAAGTATAAAAATTCAGAAATTTCCAGAACAAAAAGATTATACTTTTAATCTTGAAAAAGAAATCAGTTCTCTAAATCTCCATACTCAGACACTACTTATAAATATTAGCAACAGCAAATCTTATTAAATATTTGATCATTTATACAAAAAATATATCTATAGAAGTCAAGAAATTATTGTCCCTGTGCTGCTGCAGCTTAAACTAAATAATTTTTTTGATTCATCTAGAGCTTTATAAGAAAGTATTTTGAGAATTATGTATTAACCTCTTCTATATTACTATCCTTCTATTTTTTATTCCTCTATTGGTGATGTCTTAACGAAATTCATACTCATAACCGCCCATTTGCTAGATATATTCCTTGTGATTCCTAGTCTGAAATCAAGAAGGAAAAACAAAAACAAAACCAAAAACCCATTAACCCAATATACCCACTGGCTTGAACTGCTTTCAGATACCGAGAAAATAAAATCAACAGTTTTTCCAAAATTTTGCCTCACATACTCTGAGGTGACTTCTGAATATACTAGACTTTATCATCACAGAACCACAGAATGTTAGGAGTTGGAAGGGACCTCGAAAGATCATCCAGTCCAACCCCCCTGCCACAGCAGGATTCCCTACACCAGGTCACACAGAAACACATCCAGATGGGTTTTGAATCTCTCCAGAGAAGGAGACTACACAACCTCTCTGGGCAGTCTGTTCCAGTGCTCTGGCACCCTCATTGGGAAAATTTTTTTTCTTGTATTCATACGGAACCTCCTATACTTCATCTTTCAATCATGCTGTATTGACTGACATCAGTCCTCATTCATACTCATTAAACTGTTATCCTATGTCCTCTTTGCACGATTAGGTCATATATTAGTAAAGGATGGAGACACTAAAAGGAAAAAATCTCAACAACCTGATTTTTATTATTTTCTTCAAGAAATATGAAACACTGTGTATCAATATAAATGCAATTTTTGTGTAAGAGAGATTTCCCTTCTGTAATAAGTGATTATTATAATTACAGGAAACTGAGGTGTCAGAAGTTAATTTGAGGCTCAAAATAGAACAAGAAGGAAAAAAAATCAACACTTTTATCTAAAAGTTAATATTTTAATTGAAAAATTGAAGTTATTATTTAATCACTGGTAAGATCTTTACTGTCTAAAATAAAAATAAAAATAAAACCAAAACCAAACATATAAACCCAACCTCTAATAATAAAAGAAAGATAACCAGCATGGGTAATCAGAATCAAAAGCTAGTATTCCAAAATCCTAGCTATAAGTATAGTTTTGATTGAAAGATTTATTTTAAAAAAAAGACAACTTTCCTCTTTTCAAATGAAACCTGCCATAACGTTGTCCTGGTTTCATCTGGATTAGAACTAATTATTTTATTAGTAGCTAGTACAGTGTTGAGTTTTTCATTTAGTATGAGAATAATGTTGCTAACGCATTGATGGTTTTAATTATTCCTAACTAGCTATTATACTAAATCAAGGACTTTTCAGCTTCTTATGCTGTGCCAGTAAGAAGGCTAGAGGGGCACAAGAAGCTGGAATGGGACACAGTCACTACTGTTAACCTAATCTGGCCAAAGAAATATTCCATAGTATATGATGCCATGCCCAATACATAAACTGGGGTCAAAACATTTTTACACAGCAAAAAAGAGAAAATAATAATAATAACTAAAAACCCCAAACAAAACAAAAACCAAACCCAACAAAAAAAAAACAAAAACAAAAAACCCAAACAAACATGGAAATCCCTAAATTAACATTCTAGACTTAATCCAATAAAAGAGTGAAAGAGTACATTTACCTCCACAGTCTTTCTCTGGAAGGCACAGCTTAGTATTTTTGACAAAGTAGCTCACTGGATTTCAAGCCCATCCTCAATGGTGTTCTTGACTGTGTCCAGACAAACACTCACCTCAATTTTGGGGACTGCAAGGAAGAGAAAGGCTGACATGTCCCTGTTAATGTATCTAAGAGATTAACATATATTAGTTATCTGTTCCTCTTCAGGTAATTTTTATGAGAAGCAGGGTTAGTCACTATTTTTTTGCTGTATACTGTAAAGGAAGGAATAGCAGATTTGTTCAGATACAAATGAGAGCAATACTATTCAGTTCTCAAATACAATGGAATTTAGGTTTAGTCCATGAAAAACTATTTGCCTTTTCCTAAAGGCATTCACTCCAAATAGTTATGAAATAAACTGTCCCATAAAAATAGTACATGAAAATTTCTGTAAAAGCAACAACAACAGCAACAAAATACTTCCGAACCTACTTGTACTGAAAAAACCCTGACAGTAAAAAACTCAAAATTAGAATGGAACTGTAACTGCAAATTTAGACAGCAAGCCGTGGTTATATTGGTGCTGTGGTGTTCTAACCTGTAATGTTTTACAAAGCTGGACTAGGGTAAATATTCAGCTTTTAATCTGTGGGCCCTATATCTACAATTGGCTGTAACCAATACACTTGTGGAAAAGTGAACTGAATTAAAAAATAAAAGACCAAGTTTAGGTACGAAGGTTTAGAGCATGAATTACAATGCACTGTGTCAGAAGCAAGCCAAACATATAAAAATGAACTGATTTTGTATTTATTTAAACAAATGTTTGTAAAAAGTTTTTACTTGTACATAAGAAATAAAATAGCCATGTTTGTGCACTATTCTACACAATGTAATAAATCTTGCTATGCATTTTTCTCTAACTTGATATACTTACTCCATTTAATTAAAAGCAAACTTTACAGGTATATTACTGTTTATATAATTATTTTTCATTATTTATATCGAATATAATATTATAGATATTGTAATTACGTTTGGCATGAAACCGGAGGAATACAGAATTAGTATGCTTCTAGGCTACCTCTTTGCTACTTCTAGAATAAGCAGCCTCCCTCACTTCCCTTTCCAAATATTCTTTCTTTATTACTAAAGCCACTCCCTTTTTTCTCCCCACCTTCTTCTCCTCATTATTTCATTCTAGCATAATCATATTGCTTTTCATTTCGCATTTTCTCCCCACATTTCTGTTGAGCTTCATCAGTTTTTGTGGATGACTGCACTTTGGTCTCCCTTTTGCACCACATCTTCTCCCTGGTCTGGTACAGCCCTCCAATTATTACCCACTATCGGTTGTTCAGGCTGTCAGTGATGAGGTTGTGGAGGGAAGTCCAAGGGTGATCAGAAGGGACTTCAGGACACTGGGGTCATTGGTTGAAGGAACAGGAACTCAGGTAGTGTTTTCCTCAGTCTCTTCAGTTAAGAGGATAAATACTGAAAGGAACAGGAAAATACACTTGATTAAAAAGTGGTTCAGAGGCTGGCACCATTAGTGGAATTTTGGGCTTTTTTCTATCATGGGACAGTTTACTTTACACCAGGCCTGCAGGTGACAGATGGGCTTCACCTGTCTGAAAGGGAGAAAAGGATTCTAGCCCATGAATTTGTGGGTCTGACTGAGAGGGCTTTAAACTAAGTTCAAAGGGAAGAGGGGATAAAACCAGACTCAGTATAGAGGTGAGGCTGGGAGCGGCATGGCAGTGTTGGAGGCAAGATCAATAGCCCAGCTGGAGTGCATCTATACTAAGGCAGACAGCATGGGCAACAAACAGGAGGAGCTAGAAGCCATTGCATGGCAGGAAAACTGAAATACTCACCATCACGGAAACACGACGGGATAAATCCATGATTGTAGTACTGCAGTGGATAGCTATAAGCTCTTCAGAAGGGATAGGCAAGGAAGGAGATGTGGTGGGGTGTCTTTGCATGTTAGGGGGTGCTTCAGTTGTATACAGCTTAATGATGGTGATGCTAAGGACAAGTGCTTATGGGTAATTATCAGGGGAACGAGGCTGATCAGGAGTTTGGAGGATAAGCCTTATGAGGAGCGGCTAAGAGAACAAGGGTTGATTAACCTGAGGAAGAGGAGACTCAGGGGAGACCTTATCTTTCTCTACAACTACCTGAAAGGAGGTTGTTGTGAGATAGGGGTTGGTCTCTTCTCCCAGAATACCAGTAGGATGACCAGAGGAAAGAGCCTCAAGTTGAATCAGAGAAGGTTTAGATTGGATATCAGGAAAAATTTCTTCACTGAAATAGTTGTTAGGCATTGGAACAGGCTGCCCAGGGAAGTGGTGGAGTCATCGTTCCTTGAGTTGTTTAAAAATATATAGATGTGATGCTTAGGGACATGTTTTAGTGACATGGTGGTAATAGGTTGATGGTTGGACTTGATGACCTTAGAAGTCTCTTCCAACCTTAATGATTCTGTGATTCTGTGAAGGCCAACAAGGTATATCCTGGTGGAAGTCTGTTATAGACCACCCAATCAAGATGAAGAGACAGAGGAAGCATTCTATAAGCATCTGGCAGAAGTCTCACTATTGCTAGCCCTTGTTCTTGTGGGGCACTACAACTTACCAGATGTTTGCTGGAAATACAACAGAGCAGAAAGGAAATAGTCTAGGAGTTTCCTAGACTGTGTGGAAGATAACTTCCTGACACAGCTGGTAAGTAAGCCTACCAGGAGAGGTGCCCCCTAGACCTGTTGTTTACAGAGAAGGACTGGTGGGCATATGTGGTAGTCAGAGGCCATCCTGATCATAACAAACACAAAATGATATAGCTTTTTATTCTTGGTGGAAGAAGAGGGTCAGCAAAACCACTACACTGGATTTCTGGAGGGCAGACTTCAGCCTGTTCAGGACACTGGTTGAGAGTGTCCCTTAGGAGACAATCCTGAAGGGTAAAGGGCTCCAGGAAGGTTGGACATTCTTCAAGAAGAAAATCTTAAAGGCACAGGAACATACCATCCCCATGTGCCATAAGAGCCAGCAGGGAAGAAGACCAGCCTGGCTGAACAGGGAGATTTGGCTTGGACTCAGGGAAAAAAAAGGGTTTACTGCTTTCGGAAGAAGAGGCAGGCAACTCAGGAAGAGTACAAAAATGTCATTAGGTCATGCAGAGAGAAATTTAGACAGGCAAAAGCCCAGCTAGAACTCATTCTAACCACTGTCATAAAATATAAGAATTAATGTTTCTGTAAATATATTTAACAGCAAAAAGAGAGTCAACAAGAATCCCCATCCTTTATTGGATGTGAGGGGAAACATTGCCACCAAAGATAAAGAGAAGACTGAGGTACTTAATAACTTCTTTGCCTCAGTCTTTAGCAGTCAGATCAATTATCCTCAGAGTACTCAGCCACCTGATCTGGACGACAGGAAAAAGGAGCAGAATTACTGCCTCACAATCCAGGAGGAAGCAGTTAGCAACCTGCTACTTCACCTAGACACTAATAAGTCTATGGGGCTGGATGGGATCTATCCAAAGGTACTGAGGGAGCTGGTGGAAGAGCTTGCCAAACTACTGTCCGTCATTCATCAACAGTCTTGGTTAACTCAGAAGTCCCCGATAACTGTAGGCTAGCCAGTGTGAAACTCATCTACAAGAAGCGTCAGAAGGAGGATGCTGGGAACTACAGACCTATCATCTTGACCTTGGTACTAAGGAAGGTCATGAAGCAGATCATTTTGAGTGCAACTATGTGGCATTTGCAGGAGATAGCCAGAGAATCAGATCCAGACAGCATAGGTTCATGAAATGCAGTTCTTGCTTGACTAACCTGATCTTCTATGACAAGGTGACACACCTAGTGGATGAGGATGTTTTTTTATCTAGACTTCAGTAAAGCCTTTAACACTGTCTTCCACAGCATTCTCCTGCAGAAGTTGGCTGCTCATGGCTTAGACTACACTACAGGTGTAGTCTTTGCTGGGTAAGAAGCTGGCTGGCTGACTGAGCCCTAAGAATAAAGGTGAATGGAGTTAAATCTAGCTGGGGGCCAGTCATGAATGGTGTTCCCCAGGGTACACTATTGGGGTCAGTTCTGTTTAATATCTTTATCAATGATCTGGATGAGGGGTTTGAGTGCACCCTCAGTAGGTTTGCACATGACACCAAGCTGGGCCGGAGTGTTGATCCACTTGAGTTTAGGGAGGCTCTGCAGAGGAATCTGGACAGGCTGGATGGATATACTGGGGGCAATAGGATGATTGTCAACAAAGCCAAAGCCAGGTCCTGCTCTTGGGTCACAACAACTCCATGCAATGCTACAGGGTTGTGGGAGAACACCAAGATTATAAGAAGTGGAAGGAAGACATCTAGGACCAGGATTTTACAGTGGCTTCTTCCCAGGATCACCACACCGGAAGCTGCCCGCGGGTTGGAAACTTCTGTACGGTTTTTCTTATAAGCCTCTGTTAATCCCTTCCCTAGTGCACGTGGACCCCCTGGGCCACGACATGTTGCCTTCTTCCCTGAACCAGTTCCCTGCCCCTGTCAAATCTCATTGGTTACACTCCCTTCTTCCTGAGTTACCACCCAATTGCATTCCCTTTAGTTAAACCCTCCCCAGGGGAGTATAAAAGCCCCGGGAAGTTTGAATAAATCACTTTTCGACCCTGGACTTCAG